>CAKNYM010046044.1:83625-101341 GCA_932195095.1 Andricus curvator
ATTTCAATCATTTGAATCCAAAGGATTTGGAAGATTTCATGTTATTTAAAAAAATTCCCAAGGAATTATCAAAAGTTTTAAATAGTTTCAAGGGATTTGATAGGATTTGAAATATTTTAGGGTTTTCTTAAAAAATTCCAAGGAATTTTCAAGAGCTTTCAAAAGTTTTTAAGGGATTTGAAATGACCTAAAATATTTTAGGACATTTTCAAACGTTCCAAGGAATTTTTAATACATTTTAATAATTTGAAGAGATTCTAAAGGATTTGAAAGATTACATGTTATTTTTCAAAATTCCCAAGGAATTTTCGAAGCTTTAAAAGTTTCAAGGGATTTCAAAAGATTTGAATGAATTTGAAAAATGTTATGGTATTTTTAAAGATTCCAAGGAATTTTAAATAGATTTCAATCATTTGAAGAGATTCCAAAGGATTTGAAAGATTTATTTTTATTTTTAAAAATTCCCAAGGAATTTTCAAGAGCTTTAAATAGTTTCAAGAGCTTTAAATAGTTTCAAAAGATATGATAGAATTTGAAATATTTTTGGGTTTTCTTAAAAAATTTCCGAGGGATTTTTAATACATTTTAATAATTTGAAGAGGTTCCAAAGGATTTGAAAGATTACATGTTATTTTTCAAAATTCCCAAGGAATTTTCGAAGCTTTAAAAGTTTCAAGGGATTTCAAAAGATTTGAAAGTATTCATATTATTTTTAAAAATTCCCAAGGAATTTTTCATACATTAAAAAATTTTCAAGGGATTTAAAAAGATCTGCAAATTTTTAGGGTATTTTAAAATATTCCAAGACATTTTTCATAAATTTCAATAATTTGAAGAGATTCCAAAGGATTTGGAAGATTTCATGTAATTTTTAAAAATTCCCAAGGAATTTTTGAAAATCTTTAAATAGTTTCAAGGGATTTGATAGGATTTATAATATTTTAGGGTTTTTTTTTTTAATTCCAAGGAATTTTCAAGAGCTTTAAAAAGTTTTTAAGAGATTTGAAAGGACTTGAAATATTTTAGGATATTTTAAAACATTCCAAGGAATTTTTAAAATATTTGAATAATTTGAAGTTATTCCAAAGGATTTGAAAGATTTTTTGTTATTTTCAAAAATTCCCAAGGAATTTTCAAAATCTTTAAAAAGTTTCAAGGAATTTCAAAAGATTTTAAAGGTTTTTAAGTATTGTAGGGTTTTTTTTTTAATTACAAGGAATTTTTAATAGATTTCAATAATTTGAAAAGATTCCAAAGGATTTTAAAATTTTGATCGTATTTTTATTTTATTTTTAAATTCCCAAAAAATTTTCAAGAGCTTTAAAAAATTTCACGGGTTTTGAAAAGGCTTGAAATATTTTCGGGTATTTTACCAGATTTCAAGGAATTTTCAATATATTTCAATCATTTGAAGGGATTCCCCAGGATTTAAAAATTTTGATGGTGTTGTTTAAATCTCCAAAGAATTTTCATGAGCTTTAAAAAGATTCAAGGGATTTCAAAAGATTTCAAACAATTTTAAATATTTTAGGGTATTTTAAAAGATTCGAAGACATATTTGATAGATTTTAATAATTTAAAAGGATTTCAAAGGATTTAAAAGATTTTTGGGGTATTTTAAAAGATACTAAGGAATTTTTAATCGATTTCAATAATTTGAAGAGATTCTAAAGGATTTTAAAAATTCCCAAGGTATTTTGAAGAGCTTGAAAAAGTTTTAAGGGATTTCAAAAAATTCCAAAGGATTCAAAATATTTTAGGTTTTTTTTACATACCAAGAAATTTTCAAGAGCTTTAAACATTTTTTATTTAAAAATATTTTAAAGGATATGAAGTATTTTAGGGTATTTTAAAAAATCCCAATAAACTTTCAATTGATTTCAGTAACTGAATAGGATTTCAAAAGATTTCAAATATTATAGGGTACTTTAAAAGATTCCAAGGAATTTTCAAGAGCTTTAAAAAGTTGTAAGGGATTTCAAAAGATTTCAACAGATTTTAAATATTTTACAGAATTTTCAAAGATTCCAAAGAATTTCCAATTTACTTCAATAATTTCAAGATATTTCTGAGGATTTTAATTAATTTTAAAATCTCTGAAGCTATTTTAATTAATTTTCCAGGATTTCAGAAAATATCAGATTTCATAGAATTTCACGAGATTTTAGAATATTTTAATGGATGTCCAAGAATTTATTCACAAGAGGTGAAGGATTTCTTAGGGTTTCAAAAATTGGAAGAGATTTTCAAATATTTTTTGCGATTCATTTGAATTTATTTGGAATTCACCCTGAATTATTATAATTATTATTATTATAATTAATAAATTTGTCCTTAATTCTTTTGAATTCTTTGGAATACTCTTCAATTTTTTCCATCCAGTTGAATTCTTCTAAATTCACTCAATTCTACTTAAGTCAATGGATTTTGTTTAGTTTTTGTTTAATTTATCTTGAAGTCTTTTAAATTCACCTTTATTTCACAGGCAATTAATCAAATTTTTTTTTAATTGGTCACTTTTTGACTTTTTTAAAATAAATTAGGCTGTAGTAGCCCTGAAAATAATAAATTTTGAATGTGTAAGTTTAAATTAAAAATGGTTTTATTCCATTTATAAAAGATTTTATGTGTATTAAAAATGTTACAAGATTAGAATTTTACTCTTTAAATATTAATAGTCACGGAAAATTCAGGGAATTTTGAAAACGAAGTTTTGCATTTCAACTGATTTCAAAAGATTTTAAAGGATTTGAAATATTTTAAGGGTTTTTAAAAGATTCGAAGACACTTTTCATTGATTTCAATCATTTGAAGGGTTTTCAAAGAATTAAAAATATTGTAGGGTATTGTAAAAGATTCTAAGGCATTTTCCAGAGCTTTAAATAGTTTTCAGAGATTCAATGAGATTTCAAAATATTTTAGGGTATTTTTAAAAATTCCAAGAAACATTCAAGAGCATTTCATTTTTTCATTTTTTTTAAATTTCAAAGAATTTCAACAGATTTGAAAGGTTTCGACATATTTTAGGGTATTTTAAAAGACCCGAAAGAATTTTCAATTGATTTCAGTAATTTAATGGAATTTCAAAGGATTTAAAATATTTTAGGGTAGTATAAAAGATTTCAAGGCATTTTCAAGAGGTTTAAAATTATTTGAATAGATTTGAAATGTTTTAGGGTATTTTTAATAAATTTCAATAATTTGAAGTGATTGCAAAATATTTTTAAAAAACTTTAGTGTATTTTAAAAATATTAGGGAATTTTTAAAGATTTTAGGATATTTTAAAAGATTTCAAGGAACTTTGCTTTGATTTTAAAAATTTGAAGGGATTTCAGAAAATTAAAAAAATGTTAGAGAATTTTAAAAAGATTCAAAGGATTTTTAATTATTTCTAAGGATTTGGTATATTTTGGGGTATTTTTTAAAATTGAAGAAAATTTCAAGAGCTTTAAACAATTTTAATTTTTTTCAAAAGATTTGCATTTTTTTAGGGTATTTTAAAAGATCCCAAGGAATTTTCAATTGGTTTCAGTAATTAAACGGGATTTCCAAGGATTTTTTTAGGGTATTTTTAAAAATTCCAAGAAATTTCAAAGGATTTCAAAAGAATTTAAAGTATTTTAAATATTTTAGAGGGTTTTAAAAGATTTCAAGAAATTCGAAATTCATTTTAATAATTTGAAAGGGTTTCAAAGGATTTGAAATATTTTAGGGTATTTTAAAATATTCCAAGGATTTTTTTATAGATTTCAATAATTTGAAGAGATTCTAAAGGATTTTTAAAATTCCCAAGGTATTTTCAAGAGCTTGACAAAGTTTTAAGGGATTTAAAAAAATTCCAAAGGATTCAAAAGATTTCGAGACATTTCAAAAGATTTGAAATATTTTAGGATATTTTAGAAGATTCAAAGGCATTTTTAATTGATTTCAATAATTTGAAGGATTTCAAGGAATTTTAAAATTTGAGAGTATTTATTAAAATTCCAAGGAATTTCAAACGGATTTCAATAATTTGAAGGAATATTAAAAATTTTAGGGTATTTTAAAAAAATTGCAAGGAATTTTCAAGAGCTTTAAAAAGTTTTAAGGGATTTCAAAGATATCCAAAGATTGGAAATATTAAAGGGTATATTGAAAAATTCCAAGGAATTTTTAACGGATTTCAATAATTTGAAGGAATATTAAAGATTTTAGGGTATTTTTAAAAATTCCAAGTAATTTTCAAAAGCTTTAAAAACTTTCAAATGATTTCAAAAGATTTGAAATATTTTAAGGTATTTAAAAATATCTCAAGGAATTGGTTATATATTTCAATCATTTGAAGAGATTCCAAATAATTTGAAAGATTTCATATTATTTTTGAAAAATTCCCATAAGTTTTCAACATTTTAGGGTATTTAAAAATATTCCAAGGAATGTTTAATCGATTTCAATAATTTGAAGAGATTCTAAAGGACTTTTAAAATTCCCAAGGTATTTTCAAGAGCTTGAAAAAGGTTTTAAGGGATTTTAAAAAATTCCAAAGGATTCTAAAGATTTCAAGACATTTAAAAAGATTCGAAATATTTTAGGATATTTTAGAAGATTCAAAGGTATTTTTAATTGATTTTAATCATTTGAAGGATTTCAAGGAATTTTAAAATTTGAGTGTATTTATTAAAATTCCAAGGAATTTTAAACGGATTTCAATAATTTGAAGGAATATTAAAGATTTTAGGGTACTTTAAAATATTCCAAGGAATTTTCAAGAGCTTTAAAAAGTTTTGAGGGATTTCAAAGATATCCAAAGATTGGAAATATTAAAAAATTCCAAGGAATTTTTAACGGATTTCAATAATTTGAAGAAATATTGACGATTTTAGGGTATTTTTAAAAATTCCAAGTAATTTTCAAGAGCTTTAAAAAGTTTCGAGGGATTTCAAGATATTTGGAAAGATTTGAAATATTTTATGGTATTCTAAAAGATTCCAAGGAATTTTTAATTCATTTCAATAATTTGAAAGGGTTCAGAGGATTGGAAATATTTTAGGGTATTTAAAAAAATTCCAATGCATTTTCAAGAGCTTTAAAAACTTTCAAATGATTTCAAAAGATTTGAAATATTTTAAGGTATTGAAAAATATTTCAAGGAATTGGTTAGAGATTTCAATAATTTGAGGAGATTCCAAATAATTTGAAAGATTTCATATTATTTTTAAAAATTTCCAGGAGTTTTCAAGAGCTCTAAAAAGTTTCAAGGGATTTTAAAAGATTTTAAAGGAATGGAAATATTTTAGGGTTTTTAAAAATTCCAAGGAATTTTTAAGAGCTTTAAATTATTTTAAGTATTTTCAAAGAATTTTAAAGGATTTGAAATATCTTAGGATATTTTAAAAAGATTTCAATGATTTTAAGTGATTCAAAAGGATTTTTTAAAGGAGTTTTAAAAATTTTAAAGGAATTTTCAAGAGCTTTAGAAAGTTTCAAATGATTATAAAGGATTTGAAATATTTTAGAGCATTTTAAAAGATCCTTAGTAATTCTTCATTGATTTCAATAATTTGAAGGTTTTTCAAAGAATTTGAAATATTTTAGGGTATTTTAAAAAATTTCAAGAAATATTAGAGAGCTTTGTGAAATTTCCAGGGATTTTAACAGATTTTAAAGGGTTTGAAATATTTTAGGATATTTTAAAAGATCTCAAGGAATTTACAATTGATTTCAATAATTTGAAGGCTTTTTAAAGAATTTAAAATATTTTAGGATTTTTTAATAAATTATAAGAAATTTGAATAAATTTTCCAGCATTTCAGAAAATATCTCATTTTATAGAATTTCGAGGGATTTTATAATATTTTAATGGATTTCAAAGAATTTATACACCAGAAGTAAAGGATTTCGTGAGGTTTCAAGGATCTGAAGAGACTTTTACATATTTTTTTCAATTTCTTTGGAATTCATCCTGAATTCTTATTAATTTTATCCTGAATTCTTTGGAATTCTCTTCAATTTTTTTACTTCATTTGTTTCTTCTAAATTCACTCAATTCTACTCAATTCAGTGGATTTTTTTTTAGTTTTTGTTTAATTTACCTTGAAGTGTTTTTTTATGAAAGTGAATTTTTATGAATTTTATCGAATTATTTTCCTTTTCCTTAAATTCCTATAAATTTGATCGAATTTTACTGAAATCAATGGAATTTTCTGTATTTTTTCCAATTCATTTGTTGAATTCCTTTAAATTCAAAAGAATATTAGTCACATTAGTTACTTTCAGTCACTTTTTGGCTCAAAATAGGCCACTTTTTTACTTAAAAAAATAGGCCCTGAGAATAATAAATAATAAATTTAAATTTAAAATTGTTTTATTTCATCGATTAGAATTTTACTCTTCAAATGCAAATTGTTTGGTAAATTGAAAAATTAGGGAAAAATCAGGAAATTTTTCAAATGAAGTTTTGCAGCCATCCTGAAAACAGGAGGGTGCAAAAATCTCCCCAAAAGTTACGTAATTAATTTTATATTAATTATTTACAAATTTAATTTATAAAAATTAATTATATAATATATTTTATATTAATTAATTAATAACAATAAAAGTTACGGACGACCCCCAAGTATTTTTCACCTAATCATCCACCTCATAAAATAAATCAATATTCTCAAGATTATAATTGATAAACCTATTTTTTTTAACAAAGAATAAATTTTTTTAAAAAAAGGAGATGGGGTGACAATTCTTAAGATATCGATCGAACAACCTATTAATTCTAGACTACGATTGTATTTGAAAATAAGTACAGTTCGCAAATTATGGCTGCAATCCCTTTTTGGAAATCGAATTTTTCTCTTCGACCCTCAGGAGACTGAATTTACGAATTGTAACTCGATTACTTATTCTTAGAAAATATCTCGTATCTGCATTTTCACTTCGGTACATAGAAAAAAGCATATCAATTTATAATTAAGTTATAATTTAAATTGAAAATACCGATGCATCGAGAAGTTACAATAAACCTGAATAATACTACACATATAAAAACAATTAAGTGTAATTTACACAGCACTCAGGCACCAACTGTGTCTACACTTTTCGAAATATTCAGTCATTAGGAAACGCTTTCCTAATTAAAAAAAAAAAAGAAGAAAAAAATATTAAGAATAAAGGAAGCAATTAAGTATCAGACTCGTAATATTCTAGTCAAGCTGCTAGAATTTCCAATTTACATTGGCTTTTTATTGCCTCTTTTTTCCAACATAGAAAATTATCTCCTACTCTTTTCTATTTAAAGTTTTTGATTTTGACACAATTCCACTTTCAATTCGAATCTACCTAAAAGTTCAATTTTTTACCGTAAATACGAAATATATATTATGATATGCGCAGAGATTTACCTAAAACTTCTATTTTTCCGCAAAAAATGTGATGATTTCTCAGAGTCGAAGACTAAATTAGAAAAATACTCTTAATATTAAAACGTGATCAAAAAAACGATCGACCTGCGATCGAAAAAAACGAAAGCAACGTGAGAAAAATAATAAAAAAAGGGTTTTTTTAAATTATTTGTAAGTAACAATTTAATCGATGTTTAACAATAATTAAACGACTGTAAAAAACACTACCTGTATGAGAAAAGGAAAATTACAGTCTCGTTGGTTTTTCAAATTCAAGTTTGAAATCTGAAAGTCTAAATTTAAGTTTCCGATTTTTGTGCTTGATGGACCATTTACACGATTTCTATCACTGACACGAACCTTAAGTCTAAGAAGCGATTGTAAAAAAACATTTTCTATTTAAAAAAAAAAGCATTTTTTTCTATATAAAAGAATTCTTATATGCGAGAGAAAAACAATAACTATAAATATACATATTATGTACAATTTAGAACATAGAATCCTCTATTAGGGTGCCTTTTTAAAAAATTAATAATTTTTAATGAAAGTCTTACCCCCGAATTTATACCTTTTACGAAAATAATTAACCCCTCTTTTTCTGATATAATTTTTTTTTTAAGAACAAATCTAAAGTTATGAAATGTTTAAAAATGGCAGATTTGAAATACATTTTTATTTAATGTTTACTTACATGAAAAAATTCCTTTCGTATTTAATTTCTATTTTAAAAAGTAATTTAGTATTTTAAAATTTTTTTCTAAAAATAGGAACTTTATTCAAGAAAAAGATTTCAGTTTTTATGGAATTTTTTTAAGAAAAAGAGATTTTTTAAATTTTACTCTCAAACTATGAACTTTAGAAGTTATGCTACAGGAGAAAAATATTTTAGTTTTTTTATGACCGATATTTTCCTTTCAACCTTTCTTTAGCATAAATCGTTATCATAGAATTTTATTACTTTTTTGTGAAGACAAAAACATTTTAAAAATTTATTTCTGAAATATTTTTTAATTAAAAAGGTTGAATGGGAAAAAGACAATGTTTTCTATGATTTTATGGATCGAAATAATATTATCAGTCATTTCCTGTGCAAAAAACATCGTTTTTTAAACAAAAAAGTTTAAAACTTACGAAAAATAATTATTTTCACAATAATTTTTATAATTGATTTTTTGTACTGTAGCTTATTATCAATGAAGAAAATTGTTGAATCTTAATCAATCATGGCTAATTTTTTCGGAGAAAGCATTCGTTATTTGTTTAAAAAATGTTTTCATTAACAAAAAATTGTTTTGGCGATTTCAGCCATAAAAAATTGACTTTCAAAATTGATAAGAACCGATAGTAAGAAAAAATTCAATTGCAAAAAACATTGTGAAAAAAAGTGTTTTTTGTATGTTTTATACATTTTTTATTAAAAATAACGTTTTTATTTGAAATTACATCATCTGTAGTTCATAATTTTGCTGTTACCTTTTTTATTTAAATCTCTTCTTATGGAAAACTTTCGCTTTAATTTGAAGAAAAATCCATTTTTTTCTTAAAAATTAAACTTTAGAAACTACAATATTAGGGAAAAAATATTTCTTTTTTTTTGCAGCCGACATTTTTCCCTGTTAGCTTTCTGTATCGTAAATCGTTATTACAGGATTTTATTACTTTTTTGTAAGAAAAAAAAAAACATTACAATTTTTTTTCGGAAATATTTCCTAGTTAAAATGGTTTAAGGGGAAAATAAAATTTTCTATGTTTTTAAGAATTGAAATAATATCAGCCATTTCCTATGAAAAAAACATCGTTTTTATGAAAAAAAGTTTAAAACTTACGAAAAATAATTATTTTAACAATAATTTTCGTAATCGTTTTTCTTCTATTTCTTCTAATTTAAAAAAATGGTGGATTTTCAATAACCTTATTTTTTCGGAAAAAACGCCATTTGTTTAAAAAAAATTTTCATTAAAAAAATATTTAATCTATTTCAGCCATAGAAAAATTAACTTTAAAAATTCGAAATAATTTTTCATACATTGAAATTCAACTATTTTTTAATAATTGGTAAGAAGCGACAGTAAGAAAAATTTAATTGCAAAAAACATTGTTAAAATCAATGATTTTTGTAAGATTCGAGATATATTTATTAAAAATGTGTTTTTTATTTGAAATTACATCATAAATAATATTGTTTTCCTTTTTAAAAATCAGAGAAAAACTATGCCTTTTTAGAGATTTGATTTTTGGCACAACTAACTTAAGATAAAAAAGGACAAGAGCAAAAAATGTCAGCGGCTAAAATTTTTTTCTCGAATAATTTGGCTTCTAAATTTCATAGTTTAAGAGAAAAATTGAAAAATCCCTTTTCTTTAAAAAAGGGGGAAAACCCTGACCATAAAAAGGATTTCAGAAAAAAAAGGTAAGAACGAAAAATTCTGGGCATGAAAAACTAAAATCTTTTTCATAGTTTCAGGAAAAAAAGTAAAAAGAAACGAATTTTTTTCTTGAAATGCTCTGAGCCTGTTCTGAAATAACTTTTTTAAAGAGAAATAGAATAAGAAAGGCATTTTTGTTAATTTAAATAAAAATTTGAGGGAATTTTTAAAAACGAAAACAAATTTAGTATTCCAATTCTCTCATTTTAAACATTTTTATACGAAACAAAAAAAAAAGGAGTTAATTATTTTCAAAATGTAACAATTTTTATTTTTTGTGAGGGGGGTAAGACAAAAAAAATATTTTCTTAAATGGGCACCCTACCCTCTATACACGAATATTTGTTAAAGATTAAATTGAAAGAGGGAGGAATTTCTTATTTATGGCCTTTCATTCATTCAGACTTTGGAAGGTGCTGATCGCATTTTCCTCAGTGTTGAGGCACGATTTTCAGGATTGGGCGGCACTTGCTCGGCAAATTTTAATTCTGAAAAAAATCTACCGGGGACAAAAATTGATTGAAGCCTCCCTTTTTGGATTTGTCTCAGAGGAAAAAAAAATGGAAAAGGATTGATAAAATAGGAAGGAATACTTGGTGGGACTGACACCTAAGATTTGTTGGCGCTACAGCATTTGGAACAGTCGAAACATCCGGTTCCGGTGTGCTATCTTTTGATTGACCAGGAATTTCTCGTACTGTTACTGGGGCCAGCCCCAGCGACTTGACCCTGGAGATTAGTCACTGCCTCCTGGAGGGATTTTTTCTCCTTCAGAAGTATCGAAATATTCTCTTGGGCCGTTTCCAGACAAGATCTGAGCATGTCCGATTCTTCCTTGATGAAGCGGAGTCGAGAATTTTCTTCTGAAAGTCGTTCCAAGGCTGCGAGACGTCGTTTCAATTCTTCATTATCCGAATTGAGCTGCTTGCAACTTTGTCTGAGGGTGTTTAATTCTGATGCACTTTTAGTCTGGACACTGTTCGATATTGTCGGATTTGAGTTGCTTTCCGGAAGAGCATTTACTGGAAAAAATTCAAGAATTAAAAATAAGGAATCTCTTTTCTGGAAAAAAATCTTTTTTCTGAAAAAAAAACAGATCTCTTTACAGTGTGGCCGCAAAACTTTATTTACAAAACTCCCTGACCATTAATATTATTTTAATAGTCACTTTATTTTGAAGAAAAATCCATTTTTTCTTATAAAACATAAACTTTAGAAACTACAATATTAGGGAAAAAATAATTCTTTTTTTTTGCAACCGATATCAGGGTGTCCAGCGATTCTTAGGAACGAAATTCAAGGTATTTTCCAGGTTTTCCAGATCAAGAAGACAAGTTTTTCCAGGTCTCCTTTTTTACATTAAATAATAAAATAACCGTTTGTTATACATGTAAAAAAATGAGCAATTTCATTTTTTAATGGTCAATAATTTCTAAAGAAGACCGAACCATAAATAAACAAATTCTTAATTTTTTGCGAACATAAGTCGTCTTTGAAAACCTTGAAATCTTTGAAATCTTTGTGAATTCGTTAAAATCTCTTGAAGTACTTAAAATCTTTGTGAAATCTTGAAATTTCTGTGAAATCTTTTGGAATCTTTTCAAATTTTTGTAAAATATTTGAAATCTTTGAAAACTTTAAAATCCTTGAAATCTTTGAAATTTTTTTAAATATTTATAAAATCTTTGAAATATTTGTGAAAGCTTTCTTTAATCTTTGTTTGTTAAATCTTTCGTATTCGTTTGAAGTCAATGAAATCTTTGAAATTCTTGCAATCTTTATGAAATGTTCGAAATCTTTGATAATTTTTTGTGAAATTTTTGAAATCTTTGTCAAATCTTGTCAAATATTTGTGAAATTTTTCTTAAATCTTTGTTTGTGAAATCTTTTTTATTCGTTGAAATCACTGAATTATTTGAAATCTTAGTGAAATCTTTTTAAATCTTCTAAAATGTTTTTAAACTTTTTGAAATCGTTTCAAATCTTCGAAATATTTTAAAATCCTAGAAATCTGGTATACTGTAAACTTTTTCAAATCTTTGAAATCCTTTAAATCTTTGTAAAATGTTCAAAATCCTTTTAAATATTTTAAAATCTTTGAACTACTTTGAAACCTCTTGAAATCTTTAGTAATGTTTTGTAATCTGGTGTACACTAAAAAACCGAGTGGTGAAACCCTTGAAAAATCCGTTACTAATAATTTTTATAATTTGTAAGTTGAATATCACAAAAAAATGTATACTTTAACATTCTATATTAGCGGAGACGAAATTAAAAATTTATAGAATTATTCACAATATCAGGGTGGCGATTCGGCGGACGATTTCAAATTTCGGGTCATTTCCCGGTTTTTCCCGGTCAAGGTTTTCAATTTTCCCGGTCAACTAAAAGTAACATATTCACATTTCCAGAAAAAACGCAAATATTTATTTTAATTCATGAAGTTAATTCTAAACATCCTTTAACACAACAAGAGAACAGAGAAAAAATACTTATATTTTTCACTAAAAAATATTAATTTTTTACAAAAAATGGAATAGTTAAACTTTCAGTTGAAAAAATTAATTTTCAACCAAAAAAACGGATTTTCAACAAAATAGTTCAACTTTCAACCATAGTGATGAATTTTCAAATAAAATTATGAATCTTCAACTGGAATAGTTAAATTTTAAACCAAAAAGATGAATTTTCAACTAAAACGATGAATACTTTGCTGGAACACTTGAATTTTCAACCAAAGAGATGCATTTTTAAACAAGATTAATTTTCAAATAAAAAGATTAATTTTCTACCAAAAAATACAATTTTTCAACAAAATACATGAATTTTTAACGAAATAGTTGAATTTAAGTTTAAAGAAGACAAATTTTCAACCAAATAGTTGAATTTTGAACTAAAAAAAAAAATAATTTTCAACCGAAAATGGAATAGTAACATTTATCGTAAAAAAATTTAATTTTAACCCAAACATAAGAGTTTTTAACTAAAACAATGAATCTTCAACTGAAATAGTTGAATTTTAAACCAGAATGATCAATTTTCAACTAAAATTATGAATTTTTTAACAAGAAGATTAATTTTAAAATAAAAAGATTAATTTTCCACCAAAAAATACAATTTTTCAACAGAATACATGAATTTTTAACGAAATAATTGACTTTTTAATTAAAGAAGACAAAAAAACGAAAACCACCCAAAGGGAAAAAAATTTTTCAATCAAACAGCTCATTTTTCAATAAAAGAAATGAATTTTTAATTAAAACGATGAATCTTCAAAAAAAAAATAATTTTTAACAAAAGAGTTTAACTTTCAACCAAATAATTTTATTTCCAACCTAAAAGATGAATTTTCAACTAAAATGATAAATATTCAACTGGAATACTTGAGTTGTTAACCGAAAAGAAGAATTTTTAAACAAGAAGATTAACTTTCAAAGAAAAAGATAATTTTCTACCCAAAAAAAATGGATTTTTTAACAAAATACATGAATTTTCAACGAAATAGTTGAAGTTTCAATTAGAAAAGACAAATTTTCATCCAAATTTTCGAATTTTGAACTAGAAAAGATCAATTTTCAACTAAAAATGGAACAGTTAAATTTTCAGTTAAAGAAATTAATTTTCAACCAAACTGATGAATATTTAACTAAAATGATGAATCTTCAACTGGAATAGTTGAACTTTATGCCAAAAAGATGAATTTTCAACCATAAAGATAAACTTTCTACAAAAAAGACGAATTTTCCATAAAGTACATACATTTTCAAACAAATAGTTTAATTTTTAAGTGCAAAATATCAATTTTCAACCAAACAGTTGAATTTTCACCAAAAAAAAAGATAAATTGATTTTTAACAAAGTAGTTACATATTTAACCAGAGAAGAATTTTAAATTAAAATGATGAATCTTCAACTTTTCTAAATTGACCAAAATTATCAAAATAATGAAAACTTGAATTTTGCTACGATCAGAAGTAAATGTCCGGGTTTTTAAATTAAATTCCCGTTCATTCCCCGGTCAAGTCGCAACCCTGTATATTAAAGTCTGTTCATTGCAATCTATAAAATAATTGGTAAAGTCTACAAAAAATGCCTAGAAATCTCTTTATTTATTGCGTAATGAGTAAAAGATAAATTATGTCTTGATAAATAAAAAAACTTTTCAGTAGCAAGGTTTCTTCTGAACGAGATGTTTCTTTCATAATAAGACTGAAAGATTTAAATTAGTTTTTGCATTTCAATAAAAAAACCTGGTTAAAGAAAAATTTATTCAAGGTTCTCGTGAAAAATTCAAGGAGATTTCCAGGTTTTCAAGGTTTTCAAGGTCGCTGGACACCCTGGATATTTTTCCTTTTTAGCTTTCTTTATCACAAATCGTTATTATAGGATTTTATTACTTAATAACATTTTTAATATACAGAAAATATACAAAAAATAATAGAAAATAAACGAAAAAACAAATTTAAACTTAAAGGCAAGTAGGAAAATTAGGGGAGGGGGAGCAGGAAAAATAAGGGGAGGAAAAGTAGGGGAAATGAGGGGGTGGAAAGTAGGAAGAAGTGAGGGGATGGAAACTAGGAGGAGTGAGGGAAAATATTGAGGGGAGGAGAAATTATGAGGGAAAGTAAGAGGAAATTAGGGGAGGGAAATTATGAGTCAAAATAAGGGAAAATGAGAGGAGAAAATTATGAGGGAAAGTAAGGGGAAATGAGGGGAGGGGGAATTATGAGGGAAAGTAAAGGGAAATGAGAGGAGGGGAATTAAGACCAGTGAGGGGAAATGAGGGGGTGGAAAGTGGGGGGTGTGAGGGGATGGAAATTAGAGAAAGTGAGGGGAAATGATGGGAGGCGAAATCATGAGAGAAAGTAAGAGGAAATGAAGGGAGGGGTAATTATGAGGGAAAATCCTGAACAATTTATTAAAATCCCTTATAATCTTTTTTAATCCCTAAAATATTACGACCCTGAATTTAGTTATAAATATAGATTTGAAAATTGGGGAATTTATTTAAACAGAAGTAATTGTCCTATCAACAAATTGAATACATATCTGGATTCGTCTCAACCATATCTCTAGGAATTTTTTGAATTATGCAAAAAAAATTATTTTTAAACAATTTCTTTGGTATCTTTTAAAATACCCTAAAATATGTCAAAACCTTTAAAATCTGTTGAAATTCTTTGAAATTATTTTTAAATGAAATGATCTTGAATATTTCTTGGAATTTTTCAAAATACCCTAAAATATTTTGAAATCTCATTGAATCTCTTAAAACTGTTTAAAGCTCTAGAAAATGCCTTAGAATCTTTTACAATGACCTAAAATATTTTTAATTCTTTGAAAACCCTTCAAATGATTGAAATCAATTAAAAGTGCCTTGGAATCTTTTAAAAACCCTTAAAATATTTCAAATCCTTTAAAATCTTTTGAAATCAATTGAAAAGCAAAACTTCGTTTTCAAAATTCCCTGAATTTTCCCTGACTAATTTTTCATTTTCACTGATTATTAATATTTAAAGAGTAAAATTCTAATCTTGCAATATTTTTAATATACATAGAAGCTTTTATAAATGGAATAAAACAATTTTTAATTTAAATTTATACATTCATAATTTATTATTTTCAGGGCTAATTTATTTGAAAAAAGTCAAAAAGTGACCTGTTTAAACCCAAAAAGTGACTTAAATTTACTAATGTGAATTAAAAAGAATTAGAAAAAATACAAATAATTCAATTGATTTCAGTAAAATGGGAGTGAATTTAGAAGAATATAATGAAAATGAGAAGAATTAGATGAAATTCATAAAAATTCAAGGTGAATAAAAAAAAATCAAAACTATGAAAAAATTCATCGAATTTAATAAGGTTGAAATGTGTATAAAAAAATTCAAGGGAATTCAAAAGAATTGATGAAATGCCTGTGAAATAAAGGTGAATTTAAAAGACTTCAAGATAAATTAAACAAAAACTAAAAGAAAATCCATTGAATTAGATAGAATTGAATGAATTCAGAAGAATTCCAGTGGATTACAAAAATGAAAGAGTATTCCAAAGAATTCAAAAGAATTAAAAAGAATTCAGGATAAATTTATGACAATTCAGGGTGAATTCCAAATAAATTCAAATGAATTGCAAAAAATATTTGAAAACCTCTTCCAATTTTTGAAACCCTACGAAATCCCTCACCTCTTGTGAATAAATTCTTGAAAATCCATTAAAATATTCTAAAATCCCGTGAAATTCTATGAAATCTGATATTTTCTGAAATCCTAAAAAACTAATTAAAATAGCTTGAGAGCCATCAATTGAATTGAATCAATTGAAAGTTCCTTGAGAACTTTTAAAATACCTTAAAATACTTTAAATCCTTTAAAATCTTTTGCAATAAATTGAAGCTGTTTAAAGCTCTTAAAAATTTCTTGGAATTTAACAAAAAAACCTGAAATATTTTGAATTCTTTGGAATTTTTTTAAATCCCTTAAAACTTATTCAAGCTCATAAAAATCCATTGGGAATTTTAAAAATCCTTTAGAATCTCTTCAAATTATTGAAATCGATTAAAAATTCCTTGGTATCTTTTAAAATACCCTAAAATATTTCAAATGCTTTGAAATCTTTTGAAATTCCTTGAAACTTTTTAAAGCTCTTGAAAATTCCTTGGAGATTTTAAAAATATCATCAAATTTTTAAAATCTTTGAAGATCCCTTCAAATGATTGAAATATATTAAAAATTACTTTAAATCTGGTAAAATGCTCTAAAATATTTCGAGCCTTTTCAAATCCCTTGAAACTTTTTAAAGCTCTTGAACATTTCTTGGGAATTTAAAAAAAAATTTAAATACCATCAAAATTTTAAAATCCTTCGAAACCCCTTCAAAATTTTGGAATGATCTAAAAATTCCTTGGAATCTTTTAAAAAACCCTAAAATATTTAAAATCCTTTAAAATCATTTTGAAATCCCTTGAAACTTTTTAAAGCTTTTGAAAATCCCTGGGAATTTTTAAAAATAACATTCTTCGTGTGAAATAAATTCTTTGAAATCCATTAAAATATTAAAATTCCTTAAAATCCCTTAAAATTATTAAAACCATTAGAAATCCCTTGAAATTATTTAATTCTCTTGAAAATGCCTTGGAATCTTAAAACACCCTAAAATATTTCAAAGTCTTTGAAATCCCTTCAAACTATTGAAATAAATAAAAAATTTCCAGGAATTACGAGTTTTCAACAAAATAAGTGAATTTTTAACTGAAAAAGATCAATTTTCTAGCACAAATAAAATAGCTACATTATTAATAAAAAATTAATTGTCAAAAAAAAAAAGAATTTTCAACCAAATTTGTTAAATTTGTAACCAAAGAAATAAACTTTTAACTAAAATGATGCAGTTTCAATCATAAAAATAAATTTTTAACCAAATAGTTCCATTTTCAACCAAAAAGGTTATATTGCTACCAAAAAAAGACAAAATTTCAACAAAATAGATGAATTTTCAACTAAATAAAGATACATTTCCAACAAAAAATAGAACAGTTTAATTTTAATTTAGAGAAATAAGTTTTTAGCCAAATAAAATCAATTTCCAACGAAATAGTTAAATTTTCAACCAAACAGATGAATTTCCAACTAAAAAGATCAAATGTCCATAAACAAAAATTTCGACGAGAATTAAATAGTTAAAAAAATGAATTAAAAAAAAAATATTTTCAACAAAAGACATAAAATTTTAACCAAAAAAATTAATTTTCGACCAAAAAAGAATAATTTTTAACAAAATACGTGAATTTAAAAAAAAAATTTGAATTTTTAATGGAGTTTTCAACCTAATAATTGAATTTTCAACCAAAAAGGTTATATTGCTACCAAAAAAAGGCAAATTTTCTACAAAATAGATGAATTTTCAACTAAAAAGGA
>CAKNYM010046044.1:108420-142230 GCA_932195095.1 Andricus curvator
CCGAATTATAATTCCTTTAAAAAATTCCCATTCCATGTAAAACATTCCCTGTTCCAAGTGAAATTATATTTCTTGAATTTTGCTATGATCAGAAGTAAATTCCCGGTTTTTAAATTAAATTCTCTGTCATTTCCCGATTTTTTCCCGGTCAATAAAATTCCAGGTCATTTCCCGGTCTTTCCCGGTTTCCCGGTCAAGTCGCCACCCTGAAATTCTTAAGATCTATTAAAAAAATTATCGGAATCTTTAAAAATACCCTGAAATATTTCAAAAGAATTCAAGAAAGAAAAGTGACATAGGGTACGATAGGGACCAAATATTGAAAATAGGGTACTTTAGGGACCTTAACTGAATATAGGGTACAATACGGGATATAGGGACCGGTCTGTGAGGCCTGAAATAAGTAAAAAAAATTCATAAAATAAAATTCATGGATATAAAATAATTTAAAACTATGAAAAAATGCATTGAATGCAGTAAGGTTGAAATGTGTATAGAAAAATTCAAGGGAATTCAAAAGAAGTCTTAAAATATTTTAAAATGCCCTAAAAGATTATAAAAGAATTGTAGAAAATGGGTTAATTTATTGAAAAAAAGTGACTATAGTGATTTTATCTTGAAAAAGTGACGGAAAAGTGATTTGAGAGAAAAAAATTGAGTAAAAATGACGTGATTTCCAGGTTTTTCCTGACCTGCGGCCACCCTGTCTTAAACAGCATGCTTCTGCTCTCGTGCATTTCTAATTTTCTGTACTAGCTCCTCTACAAAGCTCAAATTATTTGGCGAAATTTGCAAGAGAAAAAAAAATAAGTGTGCTTTCGATAAGCAAAAAAAGCTAGATCTAATTTCTACTTGTGTGGTACCAATGCTCACATTCGACGATAGGCCTTCCGAGAGCACAGAACAATTATACAATATATAATAAAAAATCAGAACTAGAAACTCTGCCACTTGTTTTGCTCAATCTTCGATCCGTATTCTATAAATTCAAATTACCAATTCTAAAATCCAAATTTTATAAAGTCTAAATTTACTTGGTAAAAGCTACTAATCTTGTAGATACAAAATGAGAATAAAAAGCTGGAGAATCAGGGCCTAACATTCTTTTAAATAAAATAAATGCGAGTACTATATTTTATTTTATTTCACATGCTTTAAATTGCTCACATTTCAAGTGAAAGTATTTCATTTTCAAACAAGAAGCTTAATTTCGAACCAAAAAAAACGAATTGAAAAAAAGTTAAATATTCGATTTGGAAAATAAATATTTTCAATTAAAATATTCGAATTTTCCACCCGGAAATATGAATTTCAAACAAAAAAGTTAATTTCGAACCAAATAGTTGAAATTTCAACCCAAAAATATAAGTTAAAAAAAAATGTAATCAAAGCAGATTTTAATTTGAAATCGAAAACAGTTGAGTTCCAACAGAAAATACGAATTTTCAACAAAAAAATTTAAGTATCAACCAAGAGAAAGGCTTTTCAGTCAAAAGTGAACAAAATTTCAACCAAATTGTTGAATTTTCAATCCAAAATACAAATTTTCTACTAAATAGTTGAAATTTCCACCCAAAAATATAAATTTTCAACAAAAAAGTTAATTTTCAACGGAAAAGATAAATTTTCAACAAAAAAAAGTTAAATTTTCAATTGAGGAGATCAATTTTCAACTAAAATTATGAATGTAAAACCCAACGAAATTAATTTTTAAAAAAGCTGTTCAACTTCAACCAAGTAGTGTGTTTTTCAAACAAAAAAGATTTTAACTTTTCATCAAACAGTTGAATTCAACCAAAAAAGACGAATTTTCAACAAAATAGTTAAATCCTCAACCAAAACCGATTAATTTTTATCTAGAAAAGATTAAATTTCTACCAGAAGAGATGAACTGTTAAACCAAACAGACGAATTTTCAACAAAAGAGAGATTTTCAGACAAGAAAGAAAAAAGTTTCAACCAAATTCTTGAATTTTCAAGCCAAAATACTCATTTTCTCCAAAAATTGGAATTTTCCCAACCGAAAATATGAATTTTCAACAAAACAGTTAATTTTCAACCAAAAAGTTACTTTTCAACCACATAGATAAATTTTCAACCCGAAAATCTGAATTTTCAACAAAAAAGTTAATTTTTAACCAAATAGTTGATATTTTAATCTAAACACATTTTAATTTAAAATGAAAAACAGTTGAATTCACACAAAAAAAATAAGAATTTTTGAACAAATAATTTAATTATCAACCAAGAAAGGTTTTGCAGTCAACAAAGAAAAAAAATGTCAACCAAATTGTTGAACTTTTAATCCAAAATACGTATTTTCTACAAAATACTTGAATTTTTCACCCGAAAATATCAATTTTCAACCAAAAAGTTAATTTTAAACCAAATAGTTGAATCCTCAACCAAAAGAGATTAATTTTTTGGCTACAAAAATTAAATTTCTACCACAACAGATGAACTTTTAAACGAAAAAGGCGAATTTTCAACAAAAGGGAAATTTTCAGACGAGAAAAAAAAAGTTTCAACAAATTCTTCAATTTTCAAGCCAAAATATAAACTTTCTACAAAATATTCGAAATTTCCACCCGAAAATATAATTTTTCAACAAAACAGTTAATTTTCAACCAAATAGCTAAATTTTCAAGCCAAAATATGAATTTTCAACAAAAAAGTTAATTTTTAACCAAATAGTTGATATTTTAATCAAAACATATTTTAATTTAAAATGAAAAATAGTTTAAATAAAAAAAAAATACGAATTTTCCACCAACTAATTTCATTATCAACCAAGAAAGGTTTTGCAGTCAAGAAAGAAAAAAAATGTCAACCAAATTGTTGAATTTTTAATCCAAAATACGTATTTTCTACAAAATAGTTCAATTTTTCATTCGAAAATATGAATTTTCAACCAAAAAGTTAATTTTTAACCAAATAGTTGATATTTTAATCAAAGCACATTTTAATTTAAAATGAAAAATAGTTTAATTAAAAAAAAACGAATTTTCAACCAACTAATTTCATTAACAACCAAGAAAGGTTTTTCAGTCAAGAAAGAAAAAAATTTCAACCAAATTGTCGAATCTACAATCCAAAATACGTGTTTTCTACAAAATAGTTGAATTTTTCACCCGAAAATATGATTTTCAACAAAAAAGTTAATTTTAAATGAAATAGTTGATATTTTAATCAAAACAGATTAATTTTTAGCAAAAAAAAACATTAATTTCTACCAAAACAGATTAACTTTTAAACGAAAATGGATAACTTTCAAGAAAAGAGAGATTTTCAACCAAATAGCTAAATTTTCAACTTAAAAATATGAATTTTCAACCAAAAAATTAATTTTTAACTAAATAGTTGATATTTTAATCAAAACACATTTTAATTTAAAATAAAAAACAGTTTAATTCAAGCAAAAAATACGAATTTTCAACCGAATAATTTCATTATCAAGCCAGAAAGATTTTTCAGTTAAGAAAGAAAAAAATTTCAACCAAATTGTTGAATCTTCAATCCAAAATACGTATTTTCAACAAAATAGTTGAATTTTTCACCCGAAAATATGATTTTTAACAAAAAATGTAATTTTAAACCAAATAGTTGAATCCTCAATCAAAACAGATTATTTTTTAGCAAAAAAATTAATTTCTACCAAAAAAGATGAACTTTTAAACAAAAAAGGATAATTTTCAACAAAAGAGAGATTTTCAGGCAAAAAAGAAAAAAGCTTCAACCAAATTTTTCAATTTTCAAGCCAAAATATGAGTTTTCAACAAAAAAGTTAAATTTTAACCAAATAGTTGATATTTTAATCTAAACACATTTTAATTAAAAATGAAAAACAGTAGAATTCACACAAAAAATACAAATTTTCAACTAAATAATTTCATTAGCAACCAAGAAAGGTTTTGCAGTCGAGAAAGAAAAAAAATTCAACCAAATTGTTGAATTTTTAATTCAAAATACGTATTTTCTACAAAATAGTTGAATTTTGCATCCGAAAATACGAATTTTCAACAAAATAGTTCATTTTCAACCAAATAGCTAAATTTTCAACCCGAAAATATTAATTTTCAACAAAAAAGTTATATTTTAACCAAATAGTTGATATTTTAATCTAAACCCACTTTAATTTAAAATGAAAAACAGTTGAATTCACACAAAAAATACGAATTTTCAACCAAATAATTTCATTATCAACCAAAAAAGGTTTTGCAGTCAAGAAAGAAAAAAAATTGAACCAAATAGTTGAATCCTCAACTAAAACAAGATTAATTTTTTAGCCACAAAAATTAAATTTCTACCAACAGAGATGCACATTTAAACCAAAAAGACAAATTTTCAACAAAAGAGAGCTTTTCAGACAAGAAATACATTTTTTAAACTAAATTTCTGAATTGTTAAAATATGAATTTTACAACCAAATATTCGAATTTTCCGCTCGAAAATATTTAATATTAATATTAATTTTCAACCAAATATCTGCATTTTTAACTCGAAAATATTAATTTCCAATTAAAAAGTTTATTTTGAACTAAATAGTTGATATTTTAATCAAAACATTTTAATTTTAAATAAAAAACCGTTCAATTCAGACAAAAAATACGAATTTTCTACAAAATAATTGAATTTTTCACCCGAAAATATGAATAACATTTAACTATTGTGTTGAAAATTCGTCTTTTTTTGTAGAAAATTAATTTTCTTTGTTGAAAATTAATTTTTTTGGTAGAAAATTTAACTATTTGGTTGAGGATTCAACTAGTTTGTTGAAAATTCGCTTTTCTTGGTTGAATTTAATTATTTTTATTTTAAATAAAAATCTTTTTTGGTTTAAGATTCATAATTTTAGTTGACAATTCATCTCTTTGGTTTAATTAAAATTTAACTCTGTTAAAAATTAATTTTTTTAGTTGACGATTTTTTTTTTGCTGAAAATTAATTTTTTTAATTAAAAAATTAATTATTCCTTTTTTAGTCAAAAATTGATCTTTTTTAGATGAAAATTCAATTACTTGTTGGAAAATTCATCAAGTTTGTTGAAAACTTGTCTTTTTAGGTAGAAAATTAATATTCTCGGTTGAAAATTCATGTTTTTAGTTGAAAATTCAATTAATTTGTCAAAAATTTTGTTAAAGTTATTTTTTTGGTTGAAAATTAAAATACTTTATTAGAAAATTCCACTATTTTATTCACAATTATCTTTTTTTATGGAAAATTTTTCTTTTTTGGTGGAAAATTAATCTTCTTGGTTGAAAATTCAACTATTTCAACTATTTGGTTGACAATGAACTTTTTTGTTCAAAATGTGTCCTTTTTGGTAGAAAATTAATTTTCTTGGTTAAAAATTCATCTTTTTGGTTAATAATTCGTTTTTTTTTTGTTGAAAGTTTTTTTTTTTTAACTGAAAATTTAAATAATCCATTTTGTATTGTGAATAATTATTCTTTGGTTAAAAATAAACTATTTGGTTGAAAAATAATGTATTTTGTTAAAGAAATTTCTTTTTTTTTTAGTAGAAAATTAATCTTCTTGGTTCAAAATTCATTTCTTCTGTTGAAAATACAACTATTTGGTTAAAAATTAATCTACTTTGTTGAAAATTAAACAATTTTATTAAAAAGTATCTTTTTGGGTTGAAAAGTCAACTGTTTTGTTGAAAATTCGCTTTTTAATTCGGTTGAGGATTCAACTATTTTGTAGAAAATTCGTCTTTTTTGGTTGAAATATCAACTATTAGAATTTTTTTGTGAATTAATTTCTTTTGCTTAAAAACTATTTTTTTTGTTAGAAAATTAAAAAATATTGAAGTTCACTTTTTATACATTAAAAGTATGTCAGAAACCTAGAACAATTTTAGGCCCCATGGAGAATCACAAGTGGCAGTAAAAAAATGTTTAAAAATATCTTTCAATAGCAAATTTATAAAAAAAAATACTTACCAACTGGTTCAATATGGAAAACACCGTCAAGACCTCGTGATATCCTCAGTCTGGAAATTTTTAGATCGATAGGAATTGGACCTGGAGATGTGATATTGTTTGGAGGACGATCTTCATTTAATGTTAATGTTATGTTTTCAAGGAGAATCTGTAAATTAATCAATAAAATTGGATTAGATTTTTTCTTCTGTCTTAAGTGGCTAAATTAATTAATTTAGTTAGTTTAAATTCAATTAATTAATAGTTTTTAAAATCATTTTCTTTCATTTTAAATTATAATTGAATTAATTAATTAATGTTATGTTTTTAATTCTAATCTGTAAATTAATAAATAAAATTGAATTACATTTTTTCCTGTGTCAGTAACTATAAGAATCGTTTTTTTATTATTGCTTTTGCAACTAATTTTTCTTATTTCACTATTAAAATTCTATAGCCGAGTACAGGAAAACTGGAATTTTTCTCAACTCTGGAATTGAAATTTTTCTAAAATCTATAAAAACACTTTTCGAAAAAAAATGATTTAAGAGTTAATTATTTATTTCGTTTTGATTAAAAATTGTATGATTTGGTTGAAAATTTAATTATTTTTTTCAAACTTCAACCATTTTTTCAGGAAATAATTTTATTCGGATAAATATTCAACTGTTTTGTTGAAAATTCGTCTTTTCGGGTTGACAATTTAACTATTTTGGTATAAAATTCAAGTATTTGGTTGACAATTAACTTTTTTGTTGAAAATTCATATTCGCGGGTTGAAAATTCAACTGTTTTGTAGACAATTCTCTTATTTTACTTGTAATTTCAACAATTTTGTTGATTTTTTTTCTCTCTTGACTGAAAAATCTTTCTTGTTGAAAATTCAATTCTTTTGTTGAAACTTCGTTTTTTGGCTGAATTTAATTGTTTTTAATTTAAAATTAAAATGATTCTTAAGTTGAAATATCAACTATTACATACATTTTTCGTTGAAAATTCATATTGTTTCGTTGAAAATTCATTTTTTAAATTAAAATTTGAATTATTCAATTTTTGGTTGAAAAATTATTGTTTTTAGTTGAAAATTCATGCATTTTGTTGAAAATTAATTTTGTTGTTGTTGAAGATACAACTATGATGTTTAGAATTAATTTTTTTAAATTAATTCTTTTAACTTAAAATTTAAAAATTCTATTTTTGGTTTAAAATTTATATTTCTTAGTTGAAGATTTCACTATTTAGTTGAAAATTTCTATTTTTTAGTTGAATATTCATGTATTTTGTTGAAGATTTGTCTTAATTTGGGTAAAAAATTAATCTTTTTTTTTGGAAATTCATCTACTTGGTTCAAAGTTGAACTCTTTTGTAAAAAATAAATTTATTTGGTTGAAGATTCATAATTTTAGTTGTAAATTTGTATTTTTTAGTTGAAAATACAACTATTTGGTTGAAAATTCATGTAGTTTGTTCAAAACTCGTCTTTTTTGGTACAAAATTAATCTTCTTGTTTCAAAATCCATCTTTTTTATTAAAAATTCATTTTTTTTTTGGTACACAAATTATCATTCTGGGTGAAAAATTATGTATTTGTAACAATATTTACTTTTTTTTGTGAAAGTAACCGCAAGTGGCGGCAAAACTTCATTTTTAAAATTACCAGACTTTCCCCTGATTTTTCCCTGACCAGAATTTGAATCTTGTAACATTTTTATCATAGAATCTTTTATGAACGGAATAAAACTTTAAATTCAAATTGAAAATTTTTGAATTTATTTATTTACTTCTACCAAAAAAGATGACTTTTAAACAAATAGTTAAATTTTTAAACCAAAGGGATAAAATTTCAACAAAACAGTTCAATTTTCCTCCAAAAACGATGACTTTTTAACAAAATAGTTTAATTTTCAACAAAATAATTTAATTTTTAATCAAATACTTGAATTTTCAACCAAAAAAGAAGATGAGTTTTTAACCAAATGGTCTAATTGTCCAACAATAAAGATTAAGCTTCAAAAAAAAAAATTTGCACCTTTAAACAAAATAGTAGAATTTTGAACCAAATAGTGGAATTTTCTACCTAAAAAGATGAATTTTCAACAAAAAATGGAAAAGTTATATTTTCAGTGAAAAAATTAATTTTAAACAAAAAAAAACGAATTTTCAACATAATAATTAAACTTTCAACCAACGAGATGAATTTCCAACTAAAATTATGAACCTTCAACTAGAATAGTTAGACTTTTAGTTAAGAAAACTTTAATTTTTTGTCAAAAAATATTTTCAAGTAAAATTATGAATCTTCAACTGAAATAGTTAAATTTTTAGTTAAAAAAATTATTTTTCATCGAAGAAAAAACTAATTTTCAACCAAATATATGAATTTTTAACTAAAATGATGAATTCTCAACGAATAATTTAATAGTAGATATGTGAAACAAAAAAGATTTTATTTTAAATAAAAAACATTTTGATTTAACCAAAAAAGAAGAATTTTCAAACAAAACAGTTGAATCCCCAATAAAAGAAGATTAATTTTCAACCAAATAGTTGCATTTTTTATAAAAAAAAAAATAAATTTCTACCAAAAGAGATGAATTATTAAACCGAAAAAACGAATTAAAAAAAATGTAGATAATTATTTTTTTTACTGGAAATTTAATTATTCTAGTTAAATATTCCACAATTTTATTCGCAAATTCATCTCTTTGGTTCAAAATTAATTTTTTTAAATGAAAATTTAACAATTCAATTTTTCGTTAAAAATGTATCTTTTTAGTTGAAAATTCGTTCTTTTAGGTAAAAAAATTAACCTTCTTGGTTGAAAATTCATCATTTTGCTTGAAAATTTAATGCTTTGAATAAAACTTTTTTTCTCTCTTGACTGAAAAATCTTTCTTAGTTGAAATTCATATTTTTTTGTTGAATTCAACTGTTTTTTATTCAAAATTGAAATCTTTTTTGTTTGAAATAACAACTATTACATTTTTCGTTGAGAATTTATCTTTTATTGACTAAAATTCAACTACTTGGTTGAAAGTTAAACTCTTTTGTTAAAAATTCATTTGTTGGCGGAAGATTCATCATTTCAATTGAAAATTCATCTTTTTCGGCAAAAATTTAACTATTTTAGTTGAGAATTCGTTTTTTGGTTAACATTTTTTTTACTGTAAATTTAATTATTCCAGTTGAATATTCTATCATTTTATTTGCAAATTCATCTATCTGGTTGAAAATTAATTTTTTTAACTGGAAACGTATGCCACTTTTTGTTAAAAATGCATGTATTTTGTTGAAAATTCGTCTTTTTTGGTAGAAAATTAAACTTCTCGGTTGAAAATTCATCCTTTAAGTTTCAAATTCAACTATTCCAGTTCAAGATTTATCATTTTAGTTGAAAATGTATCACTTTGGTTGAAACGTGGACTATTTAGTTGAAAATTCGATTTTTTTAAAATTGAAAATTCTTTTTTTTATATTAAAAATTATTTTTTTAACTGAAAATTTAATTGTTCCATTTTCGGTTGAAAATTTATCTTGTGTAGTTGAAAATTCAACTATTTTGCTGAAAATTGATGTTTTTTTAGTTAAAAATAAAACTATTTTAATAAAAAAAGATTAAATTTCTACCAAAAGAGATGAATTATTAAACTGAAAAGACTGGAAATTTAATTATTCCAGTTGAATATTCCACAATTTTATTTGCAAATTCATCTCTTTGGTTCAAAATTAATTTTTTTAACTGAAAATTTAACAATTCAATTTTTCGTTAAAAATGTATCTTTTTAGTTGAAAATTCGTTCTTTTAGGTAAAAAAATTAACCTTCTTGGTTGAAAATTCATCATTTTGCTTGAAAATTCAACACTTTGAATACAAATTTTTTTCTCTTTTGACTGAAAAATCTTTCATAGTTGAAAATTCGTATTTTTTTGTAGAATTCAAATGTTTTTTATTCAAAATTAAAATCATTTTGGTTGAAATATCAACTATTACATTTTTCGTTGAGAATTTATCTTTTATTGACTAAAATTCAACTACTTGGTTGAAAGTTAAACTCTTTTGTTAAAAATTCATTTTTTGGTTTCTTTTTTGGTTGATTTATTTTACTAACTGAAAATTTAATTATTTTATTTCTGGTAGAAAATTTATCTTTTTCGTTGAAAATTTATGTATTTGGTTAAAAATCAAGTTTTTAGTTGAAGATTCATCATTTTATTCAAAAATTCATTTTAACTGTTCCATTCCTTGTGGAAAATTTACCTTTTTTGATAGAAATGTAATCATTCTATTCTATTTTTTATTAAGAATTTTGAGTTAAAAATTCCACTATTTGGTCAAAAATTCATATATTTGGTTGAAAATTCATCATTATCATTAAAAATTAATTTCTTTGGCTGAAAATTCGTTTCTTTTTAGTTGAAAATTAATTTTTTTAACTGAAGATGTAACTACTTCATTTTTGCGTGAAAATTTATATTTTTAGTTGAAAATGAATTAATTTTTCTGAAACCCCGTTTTTATTGTTTAACATTTACTTTTCTAACTGCAAATTGAACTATTCTATTTTTCGTTTGTAAATTTATCTTTTTTAGTTAAAAATTTATATATTTTAGTGAAACAGTATCTTCTTTCGTAGAAAATTCATCTTTCGGGTTTAAAATTTAATTATTCTGTTGAGAATCATTTTTTTATGAAAAAAAACAACTATTTTCTTGAAAATTCGTTTCGTTTGTTTTTTGTTTGAACATTAGTGTTTCTAACATTTTAACTATTATAATTTTGGTTGAAAATTGGTATTTTTTAGATAAAGATTCATGTACTTTATTAAAAATAAGTCTTTTTTAGTAGAAAATTAATCTTTTGGGTTAAAAATTCAACTATTAGGTTAAAAATTGAAAATATGAATTTTACACCAAATATTAGAATTTTCCGCTTGAAAATATTTAATATTAATTTTCAACCAAATATCTGCATTTTTAACTCGAAAATATGAATTTTCAATTAAAAAGTGTATTTTGAACTAAATAGTTGATATTTTAATCCAAACATTTTAATTTTAAATCAAAAACCGTTCAATTAAGACAAAAAATACGAATTTTTTACAAAATAATTGAGTTTTTCACCCGAAAATATGAATAAAATTTAACCGTTGTATTGAAAATTCGTCTTTTTTGGTAGAAAATTAATTTTTTTGGTAGAAAATTTAACTATTTGGTTGAAGATTCAACGAGTTTGTTGAAAATTCGTCTTTCTTGGTTGAATTTAATTATTTTTATTTGAAATAAAAATCTTTTTGTTTCAAGATTCATAATTTTAGTTGACAATTCATCTCTTTGGTTTAATTAAAATGTAACTATTTTGTTGAAAAATTGTTGCCTTTTTGTCGAAAATTTATTTTTTAACTGAAAACTTAACTATTCCAGTTCCCCCGATAAAAATTAATTTTTTTAGTTGACGATTTTTTTTGCTGAAAATTAATTTTTTTAATTAAAAATTTAATTTTTCCATTTTTAGTCAAAAATTGATCTTTTTTAGATGAAAATTAAATTATTTGGTGGATAATTCATCTAGTTTGTTGAAACCTCGTCTTTTTAGGTAGAAAATTAATCTTCTCAGTTGAAAATTCATGTTTTTATTTGAAAATTCAATTTCTTCGTAAAAAAATCAAACATTTTGTTAAAGTTATTTTTTTAGTTGAGAATTAAAATACAGGCCTCACAGTCCCTATGGAATAAAATATAGGGACCAAAGGGTACTTTTTGTCACACTCATAGGGTACTTTCTTCGTGCTCAAAGGGTAATAAATTCAGGATAAATTCGTAATACTTCAAAACAATTGAAGTTAGATTCCAAAGAATTCCAATGAATCGAAAAAATTTTATTGATTAAAAAAATGCCATTGATTTCCGTAAAATTGGAATGAATTTAGAAGAATTTAAGGTAAAAGAGAAGAATTCGATGAAATTCATAAAAATTCACGGTGAGATTAAAAGCATTTAGGACCAATTAAATAACAACTTTTAAAAGTTCGAAAAACTGAATTGAATTAAACAGAATTGAATGAATTTAGACGAATTCAAGTAAATTAAAAAGATTCAAGAGAATTCCAAAGAATTTAAAAGAATTGAAGGTGAACTTAAAAAAAATCTAATCTTTGAAACCCTACTAATTTCTAACCAAAGAAGTGACTGATGACTACAAAACAATTCAAATTAAAGTCAAATGAATTGGAAACAATTTGAAAAATTGAAAAAATTCCATTGATTACAATAAAATTTAGAGAAATTTAAGGGAAATAAGAAGAGTTCGATGAAATTCGTAAAAAAATCAAGCTTAATTTGAAAAACAATCAAGTGAATTAAAAACAATTCAAAAATATGAAAAAATTCATTCAATTGAGTAAGTTTGAAATGATTTTAGAAAAATTAAAGAAAATTTGAAAGAATTTGATGAAATGCCTAAGAATTTAAGGTGAATTTTAAAGACTTCAAGATAAATAAAACAAAAACTTTTACTGAATTCAGTCAAATTGGGTGAATTTACAAGAATTCAAAAGGAAATCTTTGGAACCCTACGAAATCCCTCACTTCTTGTGAATAAATTCTTTGAAATCCATTAAAATATCATAAAATCCAGTGAAGATCTATGAAATGTGATATTTCCAGAAAGCCTGGAAATTTATCAAAATAACTTGAGAGCTCTTAAAACCCCATAAAATCATTGAAATTCTCGGAAATCTTATAAAATCCCTTGGAATCTTCTAAAATATCCTATAACTCTTACAGGTCCTGTAAAATCCTTCCATATCTATCGAAATTCTTTAAAACCGCATGCAAATTTTTTGAAATCCCTTAAAATTATTAAAACCCTTGGAAATCCCTTGAAATTGTTTAAATCTCTCTAAAAATGCCTTGGAATCTTTTGACACATCTCAAATATTTCAAATTCTTTGAAATCCCTTCAAACTATTAAAATAAATCAAAAAAAGTTCTGGGAATCTTTTAAAATTTCCTAAAATATTTCAAATCCTTTGATATTTTTTGAAATGCCTCGAAACTGTTTAAAGCTCTTGAAAATGCCTGGGAATCTTTTACAATACCGTAAAATATTTCCAATCCTTTGAAATGCATTAAATTACTGAAATCCATTAAAAATGTATTTGTAATCTTTTAAAATGACCTAAAATATTGAAAACCCTTTCAAATCTTTTTACATTTTTAAAGATCTTGAAAATGCATACATAATATACTATTCAAATATTTCGAATCCTTTGATCATTTTATCAATTGATCCTTAGGATCGATTCAATAAAAACTTTGAAAAATTCAAAAAAAAATCCATTGAATTGAGTAGAATTGAGTACATTGAGAAGAATTCAAGAGAATTGATAAAATTCAAGAAAATTTCAAATAATTAAGGATAAATTAATAAGATTTCAGGGTGAATTCCAAATCTCTTCAAATCTTTAAAACCCTACGAAATACCTCACTTCTCGTGAATAAATTCTTTAAAATACACAAAATTATTATAAAATCCCCTAAAATCATTGAAATCCTCGGAAATCTAATAAAATAACGTGAAATCTTTTAAAATATCTTAAGACCTTATAAGTCCTGTAAAATCGGTCCATATCTTCTGAAATTCTAGAAAATTCTGTATCCTAAAATATTTCAAATGCTTTGAAATCCCTTCAAATTAATGAAATTAATAAAAAAATTTCCTACAATATTTCAAATTAAAAGCTCTTGAAAATGCCTTAGAAATTTTAAAAATACACTAAAATGTTAAAATTCCCTTCAAATTATTGAAATCTATTAAAAATATCCTGAAATATTTCATAAGAATTCAAGACAATTCAGAAATAGGTATAGACTTGAATTGAACACTGATTAACCCATAAGTTAACTTATTGAAAGAAAAGTGTCTAATGTGATCTATTCGTTTAAAAAAGTGACTAAAAAGTGATTTGAGAAAAAAAGTGACTAACAGTGACTGTGTGGCAGCCCTGATTATTTTTCACAGTTATTTCTTACAGAGTTTTCCTGATTTTTGCTATTTTTTAAAAATGCCTGACTCTTGGAAGCTTTGATCTTATTATAAATTTTTTTTAAAGTTCCATTATGGGCTGAAAATAGGGTACCACAGGGACCAAATCTTGAAAATAGGGTACTTTAGGGACCTTAACTGAATATAGGGTACAATAGGGGATATAGGGACCAGTCTGTGAGGCCTGAAAATACTTAATTAGAAAATTCCACTATTTTGTTCACAATTAACTTTTTTGTGGAAAATTTTATTTTTTTGTGGAAAATTAATCTTCTTCGTTGATAATTCAACTATTTCAACTATTTGGTTGACAATTAACTTTTTTGTTAAAAATGAATATGTCCTATCTTTGAAAGTTGGTATTCGTCGTTTAGTTACCGTTACCGTTACTTAGTTAACCATAAGGCGATCTCATCGACGATGGGCGATCTGTATTTATTTGAACTCGAGATGTTTGTTTTCATAAGAAGTTTAGTGGCAGTATATGCATTTATACTTCGGTATATATACGAATCCTTTCACGCATTTTTTAAAAATAAGGCTTTTAATTAACATTTTAAATATTTTATTCGTATTTTGAAAGATTCATTTTCGATCTAACGTTTTAGTCATAGTTCATTTATATTTCAAAATGTTTGAAACTTTCGAAATTTTGAGTACCATTTATTTTTAAATGCGTTTGGATTTTTTATAATAAATTTTGTTAATTTTTTTATTTAAAAACCAACTTCACATTTTTGTTTAACTTTTCAGAAGGACCTTGGCCTTTTTTCAATGAATAGGATAAATTACATAGTTTATGGTATCAAGAAAGAATGTATTTCCAATAATTCGTTTCTACGATAGCTTGCAAATATATAATAATTATTAATTATTTTAACAATTTTCATGAACATATTTAGAGTTTGGCTATTTTTCAAGGAATAGGTACAGTTTGTTTACAAAGTCAACTACGAATGTCTTTCTGATGAAACTTTTCTATGTTGCTTCGTAAATTTATAATAATTATTAATAATTGAAACAATTTTCATAAACAAAGAGTTTGGCTATTTTTCAACGAATACGGTAAATCTCTTTTACAGAATTCACTAAGAATATCCTTCCGATGACTCTTTTCTATGAAGCTTTGCAAACTTACAAGAATTATCAATTATTTCAACAAATTAAGAGTTTGGCCACTTTCCGTCGAATAAGCCCAATTTGTTTATGGAATCACCAATAATGTATTGCCAATAATTCTTTTCTACGATACTTTGCACAGTTACAATAATTATTAATTATTTAAACAGTCTTCATAAACATATTAAGAGTTTGGGTATTTTTCAAGGAATAGGCACAATTTGTTTACGGAGTCAACTAAGAATATCTTTCCGATTACTCTTTTCTATGTTGCTTTATAAATTTACAAGAATTATTAATTATTTAAACAATTTTGATTAAAAAATGAAGAGTTTGGCTATTTCTCAACGAATAGGCTCAATTTTTTTACAGAATTAAGTAAGAATATCTTTCAGATTACTTTTTTCTATAATCATTTGCAAATTTTCAAGAATTATTAATTATTTAAAGAATTTTCATAAACAAATTAAGCGCCCGGTCATTTTTCAACGAATAGGAACAATTAGTTTAGGGAATCAAGAAAGAATGTATTCCTAATAAATCTTTTCTACGATACTTTGCAAATATACAATAATTATTAATTATTTTAACAATTTTTCTAAAAATATTCAGAGTTGGTCTATTTTTCAAGGAATAGGCAGAATTTGTTTACGGAGTCAACTAGGAATGTCTTTTCGCTGACTATTTTATATGCTGCTTTGTAAATTTACAAGAATTATTATTTGTAATATCATTATTTTTAACGAATTGGCTCAATTGGTTTACAGAACCAAAAAGAATGTATTAAAAATAAGTCTTTCCTAAGTTACTTTGCAAATTTACAATAATAGTTAATTATTTTAACAATTTTCATACACATATTCAGAGTTTGGCTGTTTTTCAACAAATAGACTCACTTTGTTTACGAATTCAACTAAGAATATCTTGTCGATGACTGTTATCTATGTTGCTTTCTAAACTTACAATAATTTTCAATTATTTAAACAATTTTAATTTAAAAACTGAGAGTTTGGCTATTTTTTAACGAATAGGCTCCATTTCTTATAGAATTAAGTAAGAATATCTTTTCAGTGACTTTTTGCTATAATGCTCTGCAAATTTCAAAGAATGAATAATTATTTAAACAATTTTGATAAACAAATCAAGAGTTTGGCTATTTTTTAAAGAATAGGCTCAATTTGTTTACGGACTCAATAAAGAATGTTTTTCAAATACCTCTTTCCTATGATACTTTGAAAATTTACAATAATTATTAATTATTTAAACAATTTTCATGAACACATTCAGAACAATTTGTTTGCGTAGTCAACTAAGATTATCTTTTCGGTGACTCTTTACTATGTTTTGTAAATTTACAAGAATTATTAATTATTTAAACAATTTCGATTACAAAATTTAGAGTCTGGCTATTTTTCAACGAATAGGCTCAATTTTTTACATAATTATTTATTCTGCATCGTGAGATGGTATCCATGCGAAGCCGTGTACAAATCAAAATTATTGAAGTAAAAGTTAATTTCATGGTATTTTATTGAAATTAATTTCCAAATAAAATAAATACATGTAAATAAATTGGTCGCGCGCGGAGCGCGCGTATGAGGCTCTAGTTAAGTTGAAAATTTGTCCTTCTTGATAGAAAATTAATCTTCTTAGTTTAAAATTCATCTTTTTAGTTATCAATTCGTTATCTTGTTGAAAATGCAATATTTTTACTTGAAATGTTCGGAATTTGAAGCGTTTTAAGTTGAATTTAATATATTACCGACATTAATTTTACTTAAAAGAATATATTTTCCTATTTTCGTGAAAAATCTCCTGATTTCAACTAGTAGAAAATAAATTTAATTAAAAATATTAATAATTTAAAAAATATTAATATTAATGCATTTATTGAAGAATATCTTGTAATATCATTTGATAAAGCTTTCTAAATTAAACATATTAATTAAATCCCTACAAACTGGTACCATTAAGAAATCAGTTATTCTTTAATAAAGTTACTTTCACAAATGAAAAAACAGGTATTTAATTCTACTATTGCCTTTTAAAAAATAACTTAACCATCACTGATCTTACCTCCATAGGGATTGGTTTAGGAATGATTTCATCCTCGGCTAAATCCGCAAGTCCAGTGACCGAACTCATGGACAAAGTTAGAGGCACATTTGCGACCTTGATTTCCATATTGTCCTTAAATAAAGCCATAACTTCTTCTTTGTCGTGAACATTCATTCCGGAAAGGTTGCTCTCATCAGAAAATCTTCCTCGATCCTGGGAAGATCGTTTACTGCAGGTTGATTGACTCGCCTGCGATAATCTTTTGGAATCTTCTTTATCTTTCAAACTATGATCCAATCTTAATTTAATCTTCGCCCTGCATTCGGAATCCGATGGCAATTCCACCCATCCTCTCGACCTGGAGCTGAACTTTGTCTAAAAAACAGAAGGAAAATTTGCAATTTCATTTCGAGCCCGAGGGTCGCACTTTTTGAAAGTGGAACTTTCTCCAACTAATCAGTTACTGCAGAATCTAGATTCTAGATCATTCTAATTCAACGGCATTTTGGATATTTAAAAAAAAATTTAAGTCAAATTTTATTCTCCGAAGTGAAAGCCTTTTATTTCTATTTATTCAGAATTGATGTTTTTTTTGGGACGGGGTATCTATTTTCTATTTTTTTATTTTAGGGAATTGTAAGTCTAACCGGGAAATATCGATTTTGTGCCTTTATTAAAAAAGCGATATTTTTGGGTGGTTATTTACTAACTCATGCTTTCGCGAGGGGTTGATCACTCTTGAAATCGGATGTAAGATCCTTCGTGATATCTTTGAAATCTTCGTGAAATCTTTGTGAAATTTTTGAAAATCTTTAAAAATCTTTGTAAAGTCTTCGAAATCGTTGTGAAATCTTTTGAAAACATTGAAATAATTGTGAAATCGTTTCGAAATATTTTGAAAGCTTTGAAATTATTTGAAATCTTTGTGAAATCATTAAAATCCGTGAGAAATTTGTTGAAATCTTTGAAAACTTTGTGAATTATTTGAAATCTTTTGAAATCTTCGAAACTTTTGGAAAATCTTTCCAACATCTTTGAAATCTTTCCAACATCTTTTAAATCTTTGTGAATATTTTGAAAGCATTACAATCTTTGTAAAAACTTTGAAGTATTTGTGAAATCTTTGAAATCTTTGTGCAATTTTTTTAAAATTTCCAAATCTTGGTGAAATCTTTTGAAATTTTTGTAAAATCTTTGTGAAATCACTGAAATTGTTAAGAAATCTTATGAAATTTATTAAATCTTTTGAAATATTTGAAAATATCTAAAAAAAATTTAATCTTTGTGCAATCATTAAAATTCGTACGAAGTTTCTTGAAATGTTTGAAATCTTCGAAATCGTTGTGAAATTTTTTGAAATTCTTGAAATATTTTAAATCTTTGTGAAATTATTAAAATCCGTGCGAAATTTATTGAAATCTTTGTGAATTATTTGAAATCTTTAAAATCTTTGTGAAATTTTCTAAATCTTTGTGAAATCATTGAAATTGTTATGAAATTTTTTAAATCTGTGTGAAATATTTCTAAAAATTTTTTAATCTGCGAAATATTTTGAAATATTTGCGAAAATTTTCAGAAGTCTTCGAAATCTTTGAATGTATAAAATCTTATGCAATTTTTTTAATCTTTGTGAAATATTTCTGAAACTTTTTCAATCTGCAAAATATTTTGAAATATTTGCGAAATTTTTTAAAAGTCTTCGAAATCTTTGCAAAATGTTTTGAAATCTTTGAAATTATCTAAAAAAAATTGTAAATTTGAAACGTTTGAGGTCTTCGAAATCGTTGTGAAATTTTTTGAAATTCTTAAAATATTTGTGAAATCTTTCAAATCTTTGTGAAATCATTAAAATTCGTGCGAAATTTGTTGAAATCTTTGTGAATTATTTCTAAAGCTTTTTAAATCTGCGAAATATTTGCGAAATTTTTCAAAAGTCTTCGAAATCTTTGCAAAATGTTTTGAAATCTTTGAAATTATCTAAAAAAATTTTAATCTTGAAATCTTTGCGAATTATTTGAAATCTTCGAGAAATCTTTGTCAAATTTTCCAAATCTTTGTGAAATTATTGAAATACTTGTGAAATCTTTGTGAAATCATTGAAATTGTTATAAAATCTTATGAAAATGTTTAAATCTTTGTGAAATCTTTTGAAATATTTGTGAAATCATTAAAATTGTTATAAAATCTTATGAAATCTTTGTGTAATATTTCTAAAACTTTTTAAATCTGCGAAATATTTGCGAAATTTTTCAAAAGTCTTCGAAAGCTTTGCAAAATGTTTTGAAATCTTTGAAATGAACTAAAAAAAATTAGTCTTGAAACGTTTGAGATCTTCGAAATCGTTGTGAAATTTCTTTAAATCCTTGAAATATTTGTGAAATCTTTTAAATCTTTGTGAAATCATTAAAATACGTGCGAAATTTGTTGAAATCTCTGTGAATTATTTGAAATCTTTAAAATCTTTGTGAAATGTTCTAAATCTTTTGAAATTTTTGAAATCTTCGTGAAAACATTGAAATTGTTATGAAAATTTTGAAATCTGTTTTAAATATTTCTAAAATTTTGTAAATCTGCGAAAAATTTCAGAATTATTCGAAATCTTTGAAATCTTCGAATGTACCTACCAAAATTTTAATCTTTGTGAAATCATCAAAATCCGTACGAACTCTGTTGAAATCTTTGTAAATTATTTAAAAACTTTTTAAATTTTCGACATCTTTTGACATTTTTGAAATATCTTTGTAGAATAATGAAAATCCGTACGAAGTTTCTTAAAATGTTTGAAATCTTCGAAATCGTTGGGTAATTTTTGGAAACTCTTGAAATATCTGTGAAATCTTTTAAATCTTTGTGAAATAATTAAAATCCGTGCGAAATTCGTTGAAAACTTTGTGAATTATATAAGAACTTTTGAAATCTTTGAAATGTTTGAAATCATTGAAACCTTGGAAACCTTTGTGAAATTTTTTAACATTTTTGAAATATTTGTGAAACCTTTATGAAATCTTGAGAATTTTTTTAAACCTTTATGAAATCTTTTGAAAAACTTGAAATTATTTTAAAAAATTTGATCTTTGTGCAATAATTAAAATCCGTACGAAGTGTCTTGAAATGTTTGAAATCTTCGAAATTGTTCTGCAATTTTTGGAAATTCTTGAAATATTTGTGAAATCTTTTAAATCTTTGTCAAATCATTAAAATTGTTATAAAATTTTTGAAATCTTTGTGAAATATTTCTAAAGCTTTTTAAATCTGCGAAATATTTTGAAATTTTTCAAAAGTCTTCGAAATCTTTGCAAAATGTTGTGAAATCTTTGAAATTATCTAAAAAAAATTTTATCTTGAAATGTTTGAGAATTATTTGATATCTTTGTGAAATTTTTTGAAATTCTTGAAATATTTGTGAAATACTTTAAATCTTTGTGAAATCATTAAAATACGTGCGAAATTTGTTGAAATCTTTGTGAATTATGTGAAATCTTTTGAAATCTTTGTGAAATCTTTAAAATCTTTGTGAAATGTTCTAAATCTATTGAAATTTTTGAAATATTTGTGAAACCTTCGTGAAAACATTGAAATTGTTATGAAATTTTTGAAATCTGTTTTAAATATTTCTAAAATTTTATAAATCTGCGAAAAATTTCAGATTTCTTCGAAATCTTTGAAATCTTCGAATGTATCTACTAAAATTTTAATCTTTGTGAAATCATCAAAATCCGTACGAACTTTGTTGAAATCTTTGTAAATTATTTAAAAACTTTTGAAATTTTGGAAATCTCTTGACATTTTTGAAATATTTGAAATTATCTAAAAAAATTTAATCTTTGTGCAATAATTAAAATCCGTACGAAGTTTCTTGAAATGTTTGAAATCTTCGAAATCGGTGGGTAATTTTTGGAAACTCTTGAAATATCTGTGAAATCTTTTAAATCTTTGTGAAATAATTAAAATCCGTGCCAAGTTTGTTGAAATCTTTGTGAATCATTTGAAATTTTTTGAAATATTTTAAATCTTTGTGAAATATTTTGAAATTTTTTAAATCTTTGTAAAATCATTTAAATTGTTATGAAATCTTGTGAAATTTTTGAAATATTTGTGAACTATTTCTAAAATATTCTTAAGTTTTGCGAAATATTTTGAAATATTTTGTGAAATCTTTGTTTTTTAAAATCATTAAAATCCGTGTGAAATTTGTTGAAATCTTTGTGAATTATTTGAAATTTTTTGAAACCTTTATGTAATCTTTGAGAAATCTTTTAAATCTTTGTGAAATTTTCCAAATCTTTGTGAAATTCTTTAAAATATTTGTGAAATCTTTGTGAATTATTTGAAATCTTTGTGAATATTTTGAAAGCATTAAAATCTTTGTAAAGTTTTTTGAAATCTTTTAAATCGTTGTGAAATTTTCTAAATCTTTGTGAAATCTTTGAAAACTTTTGAAATCTTTGTGAAATCTTCGTGAAATAATTGAAATTGTTATATCTTATGACATTTTTTAAATCTTTCAGAAATATTTCTAAAATCCTTTAAATCTTTGCGAAATCTTTTGAAATATTTACGAAATTTTTTAGAAATCTTTGCAAAATGTTTTGAAATCTTTTAGATTATCTAAAAAAATTTTAATCTTTGTGAAATTTTTTGAAATCTTTGAAATCTCTGTGAATTATTTAAAAAATTTTGTGAAATCTCTTAAATCTTTGTGAAATTTTCCAAATATTTGTGAAATCATTCAAATCCGTGGGAAATTTTGGTGAAACCTTTGAGAAATCTTTTAAATCTTTGTGAAATATTTTGAAACTTTTGAAATATTTGTGAAATCATTGCAATTTTTAAGAAATCTTGTGAAATTTGTGAAATCTTTTGAAACGTTGGAAATATTTGTGAAATCATTGAAATTTTTTAAATCTTTGTGAAATTTTTCACATTTTTGTGAAATCTTTTGAAACTTTTGAAATCTCTGAGAAATTTTTGAAATCTTTGTGAAATTTTCCAAACCTTTGTGAAACTTTTTGAAATATTTGTGAAATCATTGAAATTTTTAAGAAATCTGGTGAAATTTCTGAAATCTTTGTGAAATCTTTCTAAAATCTTTTAAATTTTTGCAAAATCTTTAGAAATATTTGAAATTATCTAAAAAATCTGTAATCATTGTGCAATCATTAAAATCCGTACGAAGTTTCTTGAAATGTTTCAAATCTTTGAAATCGTTGTGAAATTTTTTGAAATTCCTGAAACATTTGTGAAATCTTTTAAATCTTTGCGAAATCATTAAAATTCGTGCGAAATTTGTTGAAATGTTTGAAATCTTTGTGAAATTTTCCAAATCTTTGTGAAATCTTTTGAAATTTTTGGAATATTTGTGAAATATTTGTGAAATTGTTATAAAATCTTATAAAATTTTTGAAACCTTTGTGGAATATTTCTAAAATCTTTTAAATTTTTTCGAAATTTTTTAGAAGTCTTGGAAATCTTTGCAAAATGTTTGAAATCTTTGAAATTATCTAAACAAATTTCAGTTTTTATGAAATCATTAAAATCAGTACGAACTTTGTTAAAATCTTTGTGAATTATTTTAAAGTTTTGAAATCTTTAAAATTCTCGAAATCATTGAAACCTTTGAAACTTTTGTGTAATCTTTTGACACTTTTGAAATATTTGTGAAATCTTTATGAAATCTTAAGAAATTTTTGAAACCTTTGTGAAATCTTTTAAATCTTTCAAAATATTTGTAAAATTTGTGAAACTTTGAAATCCTTGTTAAATCTTTGTAAAAATCTTTTGAAATTTTTGTGAAATATTTAAAATCGTTAAATTTAAAAAACCATTGAAATCCTTTAGAATTTTTCAAATCTTTGTGAAATTTTGGAAAGCTTTAGAATATTTGTAAAATATTTCAAAACCTTTGTTAAATCTTTGAAATTTTTGAAATATTTGTGAAATTTTTATGAAATCATTGAAATCGTTGTGAAATTTTTTTAATCTTTCTAAAATCTTAAAACATTTTTGTGAATTGTTTTTAAATCTTTGAAAATGTCTTAAATTTTTTGTATCTTTTGAAATCTTTGTGAATATTTTTAAGCATTAAAATCTTTGTAAAGTTTTTTGAAATCTTTGAGAAATCTTTTAAATCCTTGTGAAATTTTCCAAACCTTTGTGAAATCTTTGAAAAATTTTGAAATCTTTGTGAAATATTTGAAATTGTTATATCTTATGAAATTTTTGTGAAATATTTCTAAAATCTTTTAAATCTTTCTTTCTTGGAAATCCTTGTAAAATTTTTGAAATCTCTGAAATTTTTTGAATCCTTTGAAATTTGTGTGCAATCTTTTGAAATCTTTGGAATCTGGTATACACCCGAAAGTCGAGTGTTCAATCCCTCGTGCATTCGAAAAAAAACATGCGTGATTTTGTTTTGTTTTTTAAGCCAAGCAGCAAGTCATAAGCGTATTTCTATTTCATACATACTTTTTGAGAGTTTAGAACTCTGAATTTTTACCAACTGTAAAGTGGATAAAGGTTTGTCAGGGTGGCGATTCGGCGGACGATTTAAAATTCCCGGTCATTTCCCGGTTTTCCTCGGTCAAGTTTTTTAATTTTCCCACTCAACTAAAAGTAACATATTCATATTTGCCGCAAAAGGCAAAAATTTATTTTAATTCATGACGTTCATTATAAACATCTTTTAACACAACAGAGCAATACATTGCAAAATAAATAAATTTTGAAAAAATACTTAAATTTTCAATTAAAAAATATCAATTTTTTACAAAAAAATTGAATAGTTAAACTTTCAGTTGAAAAAAAAAATTTTTCAACAAAAACAAAACGGATTTTCAACAAAATAGTTCAATTTTCAACCAAAGTAGTGAATTTTCAAATAAAATTAAGAATCTTCAACTGGAATAGTTAAATTTTTAATAAAAAAGATGAATTTTCAAATAAAATTATGATAATTGATCATTTCATTTATTTTTCAAATAAAAAGATTGACTTTCCACTAAAAAATACAATTTTTCAACAAAATACGTGAATTTTCAACCAAATAGTTGAATTTTGAACTAAAAAAAAAAAAATAATTTTCAACCGAAAATGGAATAGTAACATTCTTAGTTAAAAAAATTAATTTTAAACCAAACATAAGAGTTTTCAACTAAAACAATGAAACAAATTGAAACAAACAATTTCAAGTTAAAAAAATTAATGTTTAACCAAACAGATGAATTTTCAACTATTACTATGGAATTTTCAATTGGAACGAGTTAAATTTTCAGTTAAAAAAAAATTACTTTCAAAAAAATAGTTACATTTTCAAACAAAGTGATGAATTTTCAAATAAAATTGTAAATATTTAACTGGAATAGTTGAATTTTAAACCAGAAAGATGAATTTTTGACCAAAAAGATAAATTTTTTACCAAAAAGATTAATTTTCAACCAAGAAGATTAATTTCTACCAAAAAGACGAATTTTCAACTAAAAAGGATAATTTTTCAACCAAAAATTAAATAGTTAAATTTTTAGTCAAAAAATGATTTTTTAACCAAAGAGATGAATTTTTAACAAAAATTATGGAATATTCAACTGGAATAATAGTTATATTTTCAGTTAAAAAAAATAAGTTTCAACTCAAGCTCATTTTTAAACCATTGAAATGAATTTTTATTTAAAACGATGAATCTTCAACCAACAAAAAAATTCTTTTTAACAAAAGAGTTTAAATTTCAACCAAATAATTTTATTTCCAACCTAAAAGATAAATTTTCAACTAAAACGATAAATATTTAACTGGAATACTTGAACTTTTAACTGAAAAGAAAAAGATAATTTTCTACAAAAAAATCGATTTTTTAACAAATAATTTGAATTTTCAACGAAATAGTTGAATTTTCAATTAAAAAAGACAAATTTCGATCCAAATTGTTGAATTTTGAACTAGAAAAGATTAATTTTCAACTAAAAATGGAACAGTTAAATTTTCAGTTACAAAAATTAATTTTCAACCTTAAAGAGTTTAATTTTTAAATGCAAAATATCAATTTTCAACCAATTAGTTGAATTTTCACCAAAAAAAGATAAATTGATTTTCAAAAAAGTAATTACATTTTCAAACAACTAAAATTTATTTATTATTAATTTTCAAATATCTAAAATTCAGAAGAGGGAAGTTTCAAATTGTGACGAATTCTGACTTGGAAGAGGGATTTTTTTTAATTCCTTACTTCTAAATCCGAATTATAATTCTTTTCAAAAATTCCCGATCAACGAAAAAATTCCCTGTTCCAAAGGCAAATTTTCTACTGAAAGAAAACGAATTTTCAACAAAATTGTTAGATATTCAACTGAAAAAATTAATTTTTAAGCAAAAATAAAATAATGAAATTGTCGAATAAAAAAAAATGAATTTCCAAAAATATAGTTCAATTTGCAACAAAATAAGTGAATTTTGAACTAAAAATGAAAACTTTTTGAACCAAAAATGGAATATTAAAATTTTTTGTTAAAAAAATTAATTTTCAAACAAAAAAAAAGGCGAATTTTTCAATAGAATAGTTAAATTTTCATCCATAGAGATGAAGTTTCAACTAAAGTAATGAATCTTCAACCAAAAAAATTAGTTTTCAACAAAGTAGTATAACTTTGAACGAAAAAGATGAATTTTCAACGAAAAATTAAATAGTTGATATTCCAACAAAAAATGATTTTATATTAAATAAAAAACAGTTGAATTCAAACCAAAAAGACGACTTTTAATTAAAATACTTAATTTTTAAGTTCGAAAATTAATTTTCAACATAAAAAACAAATTTTCAATAAAATAGTTAAATTTTCATCGAATGAAATGAATTTGTAACTAAAATAAATAAATATGTAACCAAAAATGAAATAGTTCAATTTTCAATTAAAAAAATAATTTTGGACCATAAAAAAGGAGGTTTGAACAAAATACTTAAATTTTCAACCAAAACTAATGAATTTTCCAATAAAAAGATGAATTTTCAACTCAAAAATTAATTTTTAACCAAAAAAAAAATATTAAAAAAAAAATATATTTTTTTAACAAAATTGTTAAATTTTTAACCAAATAAATGACTTTCAACCAAAATAAATGAATTTGCAAACAAGAAGAAGAATTTTCTGAAAAAAAGTCAATTTTCAAACACATAGTTGAATTTTCAACTAAAAAGATCAATTTTCAGGAGAAGAAAAACAAATGTTTAAAAAATTAGTTAAATTTTCAACCGAAAAATGATTTTTCAAGCAAAAACATTAATTGTTAAGCATAAAGATTAATTTTCAACAAAAAGAGACGACTTTTCAATAAAATATATGAATTTGCATCCAAATGGTTGATTTTTAAACTAAAAGAGATGAATTCTTAACCAAAAATGGCAAGTTAAATTTTCAGTTAATCAATTTTTAACGAAAAAAATTGATTTTCACCACAATAGTTTATTTTAAACCAAAGAGATGAATCTTCAACAAACAACCAAAAACTATTTTAAATTAAAAGCCGTTGAATTCTATCAAAAAGGACGAATTTTCAACAAAATAGTTAAATTTTCAACCAAAGAGAAGAAACTTCAACCGATAAAATTTTAATCAAAAACAGTTGAAATCAACCCAAAAAAACGACTTTTAAATAAAATACTTAATTTTTAAGTTCGAAAATTAATTTTCAACATAAAAAACAAATTTTCAGTGAAAAAAATAATATTAGACCATAAAAAAGGAGGTTTGAACAAAATACTTCAATTTTCAACCTAAACTAATGAATTTTCAACTAAAAAGATAAATTTTAAACTAACAGATTAATTTTTAACAAACAAACAAAATTTGTAACAAAGTAGTTAAATTTTTAACAAAGTTGTTAAATTTTTAATCAAATAAATGAATTTTCAACCAAAATAAATGAATTTGCAAACAAGAAGAAGAATTTTCTGAAAAAAAGTCAATTTTCAAACAGATAGTTGAATTTTCAACTAAAAAGATCAATTTTCAAGAGAAGAAAAACAAATGTTTAAAAAGTTAGTTCAATTTTCAACCGAAAAATGATTTTTCAACCAAAAAGATTAATTTTTAAGCATAAAGATTAATATTCAACAAAAAGAGACGAATTTTCAATAAAATACATGAATTTGCATCCAAATAGTTGATTTTTAAACTAAAAGAGGCGAATTCTTAACAAAAAATGGCAAGTTAATTAATCAATTTTTAACGAAAAAAATTGATTTTCACAAAAATAGTTTATTTTAAACCAAAGAAATGAATTTTCAACAAACAACCAAAAACTATTTTAAATTAAAAGCCGTTGAGTCCAATCGAAAAGGACGAATTTTCAACAAAATAGTTAAATTTTCAACCAAAGAGAAAACAACTTCAAACTATAAAATTTTAATCAAAAAGAGTTGAATTGAACCAAAAGAAAGAAGACTATATTATTATATTCAATTTTAATATCATTACACCTAAATATATTTAATAAACCAAGAATTTATTCAACAATATTTTTAATTTAATTAATTTATTTTATTTTATTTATTTAAGGATTTTTATCCAATACAGTTTGGTTTTTTAATTTTAAAATACGGTTTATTGTAGTTTTCGCTATAAAAAAATAAAAAACTTTTGAAAACATATACTCAGAAACGTTTTTTCAGTAAAAAAATAATGTTATATTTGTGAAATTCAGAACTATGCAAGAAAAACTGACCGTACTTAAAATATTAAATATCTTCTTTTCAAAGTGACTGACTGAAACTTTAAATCTATTTTACAAATAAATTATAAACTTTTATTAATAATTTGTGCAAATAAAGCTATTTTTTATATATTAAGTTTGTAGATAAAGTAGAAATCACTTTTCAAAATTGACCAAAATTATTAAAATAATGAAAAGTTGAATTTTGCTACGATCACAAGTAAATTTCTGATCAATAAAATTCCCGGTCATTTCCCGGTTTTTTCCCGGTATCAATAAAATTCCCGGTTTTTCCCGGTCAATAAAATTCCCGGTCATTTCCCGGTTTTTCCCCGGTCAATAAAATTCCCGGGTTTTTCCCGGTCATTTCCCGGTTTTCCCCCGGTCAATAAAATTCCCGGTCATTTCCCGGCCAATAAAATTCCCGGTCATTTCCAGGTCAATAAAATATATTTGTGAAATTCAGAAGTATGCAAGAAAAATTGACTGTACTTAAAATATTAAATTTCTTCTTTTCAAAGTGAATGACTGAAACTTTGACTCTATTTTACGAATGAATTACAAACTTTTATTAAAAATGTGTGTAAATAAAGCTATTTTTCGTATATTAATGTTTGTAGATAAAGTAGAAATGACTTTTAAAAATTGACCAAAATTATTAAAATAATAAAAACTTGAATTTTGCTACGATCCGAAGTAAATTTCTGATCAATAAAATTCCCGGTCATTTCCCGGTTTTTTCCCGGTCAATAAAATTCCCGGTCATTTCCCGGCCAATAAAATTCCCGGTCAATAAAATTCCCGGTAATTTCCCGGTTTTTCCCCGGTCAATAAAATTCCCGGTTTTTCCCCGGTCAATAAAATTCCCGGTTTTTCCCGGCCAATAAAATTCACGGTCATTTCCCGGGTTTTCCCCAGTCAATAAAATTCCCGGTCATTTCCCGGTCAATAAAATTCCCGGGGGTTTCCCGGGTTTTCCCTGGTCAATAAAATTCCCGGTCATTTCCCGGTCAATAAAATTCCCGGTTTTTCGGTCAAGTCGCCACCCTGTTTGTGTAAAATCTCAAATCCTCTATTCAAGTCTTCATGCATCGTCGTGTTGTCTAATTAAAATATATTATAAATATTTTGCCAATACCTTTCCCTTGGCCTGCCACAAGTGCCACATAAAAACATTCACAAGAGAAGGAGAGACGCGGGAGAAGGCATGCAAAAAAATTAAGAGACAAAAATTGTATAAATATATAAATATATAATTAAATTATGAAAATGTATATAATAATGAATGAGTTAATGAAGGTAATGACAATAGCAGGCCTCACAGTTCCTATGGGATAAAATATAGGGTCGAGCAGAGCATTTATAGAGCATTTAAGAAAATTTGAAGCATAAATTCTTAAAATGAATTTAAAAAAAAAAATTTCATACTTTTTTAAAAATAGAGTTAGGGAATTTTCGATAAATTAAAGTTGGAATTAATTTTATTATTATGGTTAAAAATCGCAACTATTTGGTGGCAAATTAATTTATTTTGCTTGAGGATTCACACAATTTTGCAGAAAAATCATCTTTTTTGGTTGAATTCAACTATTTTTGGTATAAAATTAAAATCCTTTTTGTGGCTGAAATCTAATTTATCACGTTTTTCGTCGAGAATTCATCTTTTTGATAGAAAATTCAATTACTTAGCTGGAAGTGAAACTACTTTGTTAAAAATTCATTTATTTGGTTAATGATTCATCATTTAGTTGAAAAGCCTTTTTTTTTGTTCCAAATTCAATTATTTTGTGAAAAATTATGTTTTCTAGTTGAAAATTAATTGTTTCAACTGACAATTTAACGCGTACATGTTTGATTCAAAATTTATCTACTTAAGTTGAAAATTTAAATATTTGGCTAAAAATTCGTATATTTTATTGAAAATTCGAATTTTTGGGAGAATATTTAATCTTCTTTTTGACTAATTCATCTTTTTGGTTGAAAATTCATGTACTTTATTAAAAATTCATCTATTTTGGTAGAAAATTCATATTATTGGTTGAAAATTGATCTTCTTGGTTAAAAATTATACTATTTCGCTAAAAATTTGCTTTAATTTTCTTGGAAATTAATTTTTTTACTGAAAATTTAACTATTCTATTTTTAGTTTGAAAATTTATCTGTTTTAGTTAAAAATTGAACTATTTGTTGAAAATCCGTCTTTTTTGGTAGAAGAGTACTCTCATTAATTGAAACTTTATCTTTTTGGTTAAAAATTCATTTCTTTGGTTGAAAATTTAACTATTCTGCTGAAAATTCGTTTCTTTTTTGGTTGAAAACTTATTTTACTAACTGAAAATTTAACTACTTTATTTTTGATCGAAAATTGATCTTTTTAGTTGAAAATTCATGAGTTTTGTTAAAAATTAATTTTTTTGTTAGTTGATTCATCATTTTAGTTAAAAAATCACTTTAACTATTCCATTTTTTGTGGAAAATTTACCATTCTATTTTTTGTTAGGAATTCATTTCTTTGGTTGAAAAAAACAAACTATTTAGTTAAAAATTAGTTTTTGTTCTTGATAGAAAATCCATATTTTTGGTAGAAAATTCCACTATTTGGTCAAAAATTAATATTTTCGGAATGTCAGGGAAAACCTGACAGAGTAAGGGAATTTTCGATAAATTAAAGTTGAAATTAATATTATTATTATGGTTAAAAATCGCAACTATTTGGTTGAAAATTAATCTGTTTTGCTTGAGGATTCAAACCAATTTGTAGAAAATTCATCTTTTTTTGGTTGAATTAAACTATTTTTGGTATAAAATTAAAATCTTAGTTGGAAGTGGGACTACTTTGTTAAAAAATCATTTATTTGGTTGAAGATACATCATTTTGTTTAAAAACTTTTCTTTTGTTAGAAATTTAATTATTTTGTTGAAAATTATATCTTCTAGATAAAAATTAATTGTTTTAACTAAAAATTTAACTCGTACATGTTTGGTTCAAAATTTATCTTTTTATGTTGAAAATTCAAATATTTGGTTTAAAATTTCTGTATTTGATTGAAAATTCGAATTTTGTGGGAGAATATTCATCTTTTTGGTTGGAAATTCCTTTAAAAATTGAAATAATTGGTTGAAAATTCATGTACTTTGTTAAAAATTCATCTATTTTTTGTCGAAAATGTATCTTTTTGATAGAAATTTAATCTTCCTGGTTGAAAATTATACTATTTCGTTGAGAATTTACTTTAATTTTATTGAAAATTAATTTTCTTACTGAAAATTTAACTATTCTATTTTTAGTTAAAAATTTATCTGCTTTCTGTAAAAATTTAACTATTTGTTGAAAATCCGTCTTTTTTTGGTAACAGAGTATTCTCATTAGTTGAAATTTCATATTTTTGGTTAAGAATTTATTTATTTGGTTGAAAATGTAAATGTTTTGTTGAAAAAAAGGTATTTTTTTTGGTTGAAAATTTATTTTACTAACTGAAAATTATCCTACTTTATTTTTGGTAGGAAATTTATCTTTTTAGTCTAAAATTCATGTAATCGGTTACAAATTGATTTTTTTTAGTTGAAAATTCACTTCAACTATTCAACTATTCAATTTTTTTTTTTTTTTTTTTTTTGAAAATTTACTATTTTGATAGAAATGTAATCTTCTTCATTAAAAAATTATCTGTTTAGTAAAAAATTTAACTATTCTATTTGTTGTTAAGAATTCATTTCTCTCATTGGGAAAAAAACTATTTAGTTGAAAATTCGTTTTTTTGTTGATAGAAATGTCCTTTTTTGGTAGAAATTTCATTTTTTTGGATGAAAATTCATCATTGTGATTACAAATTAATTTCTTGGGTTGAAAATTCGTTTCTTTTTAATTGAAAATTAATTTTTTTAACTGAAGATATAACTATTGCATTTGGCTTGAAAATTTATATTTTTAGTTGAAAATAAATTAATTTTGCTGAAAACTCGTTTTTTTTAATTCAATTTTCTGACTGCACACTGAAATATTATATTTTTGGTTTGTAAATTGATCTTTTTAGTTTAAAATTGAATTATTTTTTGAGAATTCATTTTTTTGTTTGAAAATTGATTGTCTTAACTGAAAATTTAATTCTTCTATTCTTGGTTAAAAAATAATTTTTTTTTTTAATGAAAACAAAAATATTTCGTTGAAAATTCGTTTCTTTTTTTGTTGAACACTTATTTTTTTGACATTTTAACTATTCCAATTTTTGTTGAAATTTGATTTTTTTTAGATGAAAATTCATGTACTTTGTTGAAAATGAGTCTTTTTTGGTAGAAAATTAATCTTTTGAGTTAAAAATTCAACTAAATATTTGGTTACAAATTCATAATTTTGGTTGAAGATTCATAATTTTAGTTAAAAATTCATTTTTTTGATTACAAATTTATCTTTTTGACTTGAAAACACATTTAAAAAGTGTTTAAATTTATTTAGAAACAAATTTTTTTACATTAACATTATTAATTTTTTAGGTGTATGTTTGGTTTTATACCTAGAAGAATTTAGAAATTGGCGCCTTTTCCAATTTGAAGCGATGCATTTTCCCGGGAAATTTAAACAATGTAATTATTATTAATAAAGATAGAAAATACGATTTTTTCAATCCTAATTCAAAATGCTCATAAATGCTCATTAAATTGGAATGAATTTGGAGGAATTTAAGGTAAACGAGAAAAATTTGATAAAATTCATAAAAATTCATGGCGAATTAAAAAAAAAATGAAATTAAGAACACTTTTAAAATATGAAAAAACTTAAAGTTCGAGGGAATTCAAAAGAATTTGATGAAATGCCTGATAATTCAAAAAATCCACTGAATTAAATAGAATTGAGTGAATTTCGAAGAATTCAAGTAAATTAAAAAAATTTCGAAGAACTTAAAAGAATTCTCGGTGAATTAAAAAAAAAATTTAATCTTTAAAATCCTACTCATTTCTAACCCAAAAAGTGACTAATGACTACAAAACAATTCAAGTTAAATTCAAAAGAATTCAAACAAATTGGAAAAAATTTTAGAATAAAAAAAATTCTATTGATTTCCCTAAAATTGGAATGAATTTAGAGGAATTTAAGGTAAACGAGAAAAAATCGATAAAATTCATAAAAATTCATGGCGAATTAAAAAAAATCAAATTAATAACAAATAAAAATATGAAAAAACTTCCTTGAATTCAGTAAGTTTGAAACGAGCTTAGAAAAATTCAAGGGAATTCAAAAGAATTTGATGAAATGCCTGAGAATTCAAAAAATCCACTAAATTAAATAGAATTGAGGGAATTTCGAAGAATTCAAGTGAATTAAAAAAATTCTAAAGAACTTAAAAGAATTCTGGGTGAATTAAAATTTTTTTTCAAATCTATAAAATCCTACTAATTTCTAACCCAAAAAGTGACTAATGACTACAAAAGAATTCAAATAAATTGGAAAAAATTTTAGAATAAAAAAAATTCTATTGATTTCCGTAAAATTGGAATGAATTTAGAGGAATTTAAGGTAAACGAGAAAAATTCGATAAAATTAATGGTGAAAAAAAAATCAAAATAATAACAATTTAAAAATATGAAAAAACTTCCTTGAATTCAGTAAGTTTGAAACGAGCTTAGAAAAATTCAAGGGAATTCAACAGAATTTGATGAAATGCCGAAGAATTCAAGGTGAGGTTAAAAGAACTTAGGACCAATTAAATAAAAACTTTTTAAAAATCCACTGAATTAAATAGAGTTAAGTTAATTTATAAGAATTCAAGTAAATTAAAAAAATCCAATCGAATTCCAAAGAATATAAAAGAATTCAGGGTGAATCGAAAAAATTTCAAATCTCTTCAAATCTTTGAAACCCTACTAATTTTTAACCAAGGAAGTGACTAATGACTACAAAAAAATTCAAATTGAATTCAAAAGCATTCAAATGGATAGGAAAAAAATTTCAAAATCCATTTATTTCAGTCA
>CAKNYM010046045.1:0-14326 GCA_932195095.1 Andricus curvator
AGTTTTGTTGTCCTATATCTTCACCTCCTAATAGTTCTTTAAAAGAGTCTTTTAAAGCGTCTACTATCCCGTCTATATCATATAGCATTTCACCTTTGCTGTTTCTCATGCTAGCAAACTCTGTACTTTTACTTTCCTTCAACTGTTTATATAGTAGTTTCATTATTCCTCCAAAGCCGTTTTGTATTTTGTTCTCTTCTTCTGTTCTGATTTTTTCTTTACTCTCCTTGACTAGTCGTTTCATTTTCCTCTTTTTGTCTTTGTAATCATTTTTGAGTCTATTTCTCTCCTCATCGCTAAGACCTGTCATGTTTAATGTTCTCGTGTGCGCTTTTTTCTTTTCTCGCTGGGCTGCTTTATATATACCATAACTTCCCTACTTTTTAATAAAATGTAATAAAATTGTAGGTCAATCGATTCCTCTCGAACCAGGGAATCTTTTATATTCTTGCATCAACTTTGAATTATGCTAATGGAAAAAGTTTTACAATAAAAAACCGAGTTTTCAAATATTATGCATTACCATAGCTTCCTTACTCTTCAATAAAATGTATAAATGCTATGGGTCAATCGATTCGTCTTGAATCAACACAACTTTTCTATTCTCGCATTAACTTAAATTATGAGAATGAGAAAAATTTTACTATAAAAAACGATTTAAAAAATATATAAATTACCATAACTTCCCTACTCTTAAAAAAAATGTATTAATATTATAGGTAAATCGATTCGTCTCGAATCAAGGAATCTTTTATATTCTTGCATCAACTTTGAATTATGAGAATGAAAAAAGTTTTACTATAAAAAACCGATTTTTAAAAAATTATTCAGTGCTAAAAAAAATGGAATAAATATTTTTAGAAATCTTTAGGTCAGTTTTAAGATATTAGTGAGGAAAATAAGCCCTCAAAATTTCATCAATTTATCTGCAACCGTTTTCTAGTTATCGTGTTCACAAAAAACCGTGACATCCACACACACACACACACACATCACACACACAGAGCCAAACAATTGCTTAGAACATTGTATTATTTGAAAATGTTACCATTACAAAGCTTCCTCTATGAGGAAGCAAAAACTTGAGTTTTCAACAAAATAATTGAATTCTCCACCTAAAAAGATGAATTTGGAAGAAAAAAGTGTAATATAGTTGATATTTCAAGCAAAAAAATAATTAAATATCATCCAAAAAAATGAATTTTAAAACCAAGCAGATGACATTTCAACAAATAAAGATTTTTCAGTCATGAAAGAAAAAAAAGTTATCCAAATCGTCGAACCTTCAAGCCAAAAGACGAATTTTCTGTACAAAAATGGAATTTTCAACCAAAAAATATTAATTTTGAGACAAAATTATTTGTTATAAAATAGTTAAATTTTCAAACAATGAGATGAATTTTCAACTAAAAATATTAATCTTCAACAAAAAAGTTATTTCTTAACAAAGTTAAGCAAAAAAGATTAATTTGCAACTAAACAGTTGCATTTTTATCCAAGAAAGATGCAATTTTCATCCAAAAAAGATTTTATTGACTTTTCCATATCAAAATATGAGTTTTAAACAAGAAATAAATTTTCTACGAAAATAGTTGAATTTTCAACCCAACAAGACTAATTTCCAACAAAACAGTTGAATTTTGAACCAAAAAGCATGACTTTTTAACAAAATTGTTAAATTTTCAACCAAACAGTAGCATTTCTTTCCAAGAACGGTGCAATTTGTACTGAAATAGATAAATTTTTTAATTAAAAAGACAAATTTACAAAAAAATAGTTGAATTTTCATCCAAAAAAGTATTCAGTTAAAAATTCAACATTAAGATTCAATTTTAAACAAAAAGTAAATTTTCTACGAAAATATTTGAATTTTCAACCCAAAACGACGAATTTTTAAGAAAACTGTTTCATTTTTATCCAAGAAAGATGCAATTTCTACTAAACTAAATGAATTTTTAAATTAAAAAGACAATTTTGCAAAAAAATGGTTGAATTTTCATCCGAAAAAGTTGAATGTTCAACACTAAGATATGAATTTTGAGCAAAAAGTACATTTTCTACGAAAATATTTGAATTTTTAACCCTCAAACACGAATTTTGAACAAAACAGTTGAATTTTCAACCAAAAAGAATGATTTTTTAACAAAATTGTTGAATTTTCAAACAAATAATACAATTTGTAACTCAAAAGATAATCTTCAAGAGGAAGCAACTGCAAACAAAATAATTATAAATACAAGGCAAATAAATTACTAATAAGAATAATATGTAAGTTAATATTCAACTGCCAGAATGTTAAACTTGTAAACATTTTAAACTAGAATCTTTTATAAACGGAATAAAAATATTTCATATTTATTCTTCTTGACAGTTAGTTAAAGTTATAGAAATTCACTGACTTTTACAAGATTTATGTTTGTTAATTCCCTGACTTTTCCCTGACCAATAAAATTCCCTGACTTTTTTTTAATTGTTGTTGCCTAGGTTCGTTTTTCACTGACCAGATTTCTTTGGCGCGTACAATTCATATTAAATTTATGTATACTTACTGCGAGTTATTTGTTTCATTTGCGAATTTCCAAAAATTACGTACATGGATGAAAGACCCCCCCCCCACTTCCGTAACGAATCGTAGAAAAATATATCGACCCCTCCCACCTCCTTGAGCTGTTACGTAATTTAAGTAGGGTCCCTAATAAGCAAACATTATTTGAATAAAAAGTGTTAGCACAAATATTTTCGCTTAGCCCAGATACTTCGATATAATTATAATATATTGGATATAATGTTAAAAATATTTACTATTGAAATAGTTTACTTTAGGCCACACGTCTTTTACTTTAAAATTTTTTAACTTTTTCATAACGAAAACTAATAGTACCAACTTACAATTTGTTATGATGACAATTTTTACAATTAACTGTTTGAACATTTCTAAATTTTTTAAATTAAAATAATGAAAATTTCCATTAAAGATTTTCAGGCCCATATCTCTAATGATGACTGTTTACAGTTTAAAAGGACCCCAGCCTCCACGGCATTGTATAATAACTACTTCTCTTTACCTGTTGTAGTATACAGTGCTGAAGACGAGAATTTTCTCGGAAATATTGAGACAATACTGTTTGAAATACCGCTTGTATTTCAAAATATTTTGACATAATATTTCTACCCGCCCTTATTTCATGATTAGTCGTTTATCTTTAAATATTTCCTGACCTAAAGAAGTAGAGAAAAGGTAATTTTAGATAAATAAACAAAAAATGACAAATTCCATCAAAAAATGGTTCAAGAAATTTTTTAAGGACATTTTGAAAGCTGCAATTCAACCATACAACTTTTTACCGTATCTCACGCTGTTTTTCCGAAAATTTGCTTTTTATTTTTTTTACAGTATTTTCGACAAATAAAACCGAAAATGACAAATCCTAACAAAAAATGCTGAGAAGAAATTTTGTAGGATTTCTTGCATATTATTTTCGAGAAATAAAACCCAAACATCAAGTCTTATCAAAAAATGGTTGAGGGAGAAATTGTAGATATTTTAAAAAGCTTCAATTCTTCTTTTAAAATTTCTTCACGTTTCTGTCGTTGGTTAACAAACTCGATCTTTCTTGTAGAATACAAAAAAGTTTGCCAAAGCTCGACGATTTGATCCGTTCATTTTTTCGAGAGTTATCATGTTTACGGACATACAGACATACAGCACTGCAAAAACTTGATTTTCGGCTTCAGGGGGTCTCAAAACGTGGAGATCCGTTCAAAAACTGAGGTGTGAAATTTCGGCCTATTGTAATACTTTCTCAATCATAAATGATTAGAGTGTAAAAATAATTACATATTTTAATGAGTGAAGACTTATTTTATGCATTAGAATTCTAATTCTAATTAGAAATTCTAATTAAAGTTTTTAATTTTTTAATATAAGAATTATTCCAATTAGAACGTTTTCTATTAAAAATGATGACTTCTAATTTAAAATAAAAATTCCTAATTTTGAAGGTTTCAATTAAAAATCATTCAACATTGAAGGCTTTTAATTAGAAATTATATAATCTTTATCGGTTATATTCGATTTTGTTTAACTTCGCAAGCGTTCCTCATTTAAAAGATCAATTTAATAAATTCTGACATTATTAGATTTTTATCGTTGCAAAATCATAGCAATGCTTTTATTTATAATCCTGCAACCTTAACATTTATACATTTGCCAAGAAAAAAAAGTTTTGAATGTAAGTGAAAATTTAGTAAAAGTTTCTGGAGTTAATTTTTACACATAATTGATTGGTGCAGTTTACTTCTAACCTAGGATCAATATTGATTAATTTGTTTCAAATTATTTAATAAAAAATTGCTGTAAGAAAATGAATATTTAATACATGTTTTTTTATCCATTTTAAAGAAACATTTATATCATCTTTACTTAATACACCGGAATGTGAAATATCAATTGGAAAAATAAATATTTACCTAATTACAAAATTAGCATTAAAATTAAATATTGTGGCAAACCTTTAATATTGTCACGAATTTATTTTCTGTACAAATAAAATAAGGATTGGAATTTCAAAAGTATTATCATTTTATATTAATTTGTTATTTTGTAAATCATGTCAGAATCCCTGCTTCTACTTTACCGATGTTTTGGTAGTACGAAGAGAGCAGTAGCTACGCACCGCACGAAAGTAGTTGCTATATATATTGTTCCCCCACTCCGCCGCCACTTGCCGCATCTAGGTGTATAATATCTTTGACGAAAGTGACGGAAATGTTGAGTACGACCGAGGGTGGCGCTGGCTGTTCTTTTAGGCCGAAAATTATTCAAATGCATGGGGAAAGTGTCAAAAATGTGAAATTTTGTGCTTTTTATATTATAAAAACGGACTTTTTAATATTTTTTGCTTCAGAATTTAAGTTTTAAGTCTTTTAAACTGAAATTTTATCAATTTTTGTTTGTGATAAACGAGAATAAGGGGGTATAAGTGCGTTGTTTTTGGATGCAATTCTGGTTACGCGAATTGCTAAGATTGCTAAAGACGTGTTAGCTTATTTGATCCAATATTACTTGGAAAACTGAATGCGGCAATTTGCTAAAGCAGTAATTGCAAATGTAAATAAATTTGTTTAAATTTTTTTAAATGTTATGTAAATACAATTTTCCAAATGGTAGTATTTATTCGTTTAATATTATGTATATTTATTCTTTATTTATTCCAAATTGAATATTGTTCACAAATGCACTTTTTTATTCTCCAACTTTATCAATATTTATTTATTTATTATTGATTTTAGAGTTACAAATTTTTCAGTTTTTTATTTCCCCTATTAAGAATAATTATTGGACACAAAAAAAACTATCCGGAAAAATGTTCCGTTTTCTCATTCTCTACAAGGACATATTTTTTTAAAATTATTTTTGCGACTCTTAAAATTTGCAATGTGTAAAACGATCGGACAATAATTATTTGGCTGTTTGCAAACAGCAGCTATTCTCAACTTATTGTAAGCGAACATTAATATGTGTCATATTTCACACAAAGGCTATTGATTTTAAATACCCAATCGTTGCGATTCACGAAAAAATTACATTGATTTATGACCTTTTTTTGTAATGAATTTGAAAGTCTTAAAATAAATGGTATCACTGAAAAGTTAGACAAAAAAATTAAACTTTGTTGTTAAATAAAAAATGTTAATTTTTTTGAGTGAAATATTCAAAGTCACTAATTTTACTTGGAAGACGTAAGGTCATTAAAAAAAACATCAACATTTATTCGTTTATAATTATGTATTTTTATTTATTCTCTGTTAATTCCTAATTAAATATTGTTCACAATAAATACACTTTTTTATTCTGCAACTTTATCAATATTTATTTATTCTATAAATCCTATTCTTTATAATATAAATCGTTAGAAATATTCGACATATTTGTAACAATAGATATTTTTTATTATTATAATTAATTTTTATAAACGTCTTATAACATAACAAAATAAATTATTTTCTAGCTTTAAAAAAATATATAAATTTGTATAACTTAGTTCAATTAGGCGTTAATTTCAATTTTCAATAATCATTATAAATGTCAATAAAAATAAGATTCAATTGAAATTTACTATTTTCACAGTTTACAATATTTACATATGTCAATGCTAAAAATTTAATGTTCACTATGTAGAATTATTATTGGTACTCTGTAAAAAGTGTATTCGTATTTAATCATAAAAATAATGTTTTCTTCACTTTTCATTAGTACTTATTAATTTATTGGATATTTAATATGCTACAAAATATTTTTCCGAGATAAATATATGCAAAAAACGTATTTTAACAATTAAAAAAATAAATTTGTATTTTCCCCATGCATTTGAATGATTGTCGGCCTAAAAGTACAGCCAGCGCCGCCACTCGGCCGTCTTCAAATCTCATGACACATTTATTCTACAGGCCTTTATAGGAGAGCCATACCTCTGGTCTCGCGGGAATTATTTTAGGTACAGAACAATTAAAATTAACTGAGAGTAAAGCTATTGAGATTCTTCCTCACCTTCTAATATCCTACGGATATTAGCATTTTCACTTGTTAATTCGTCACCCTCTGCCCCACTATCACTCTCACTTGGAAGATTCATAATTTTAATTTAAAATTCTTCTCTGGTTGAAAATGTAACTACTTTTTTAAAATTATTAATTGATATTTTTTTGGTGAAACTTCAACTATTTGGTTGAAAATCGATATTTTGCATTTAAAAATTAAACTACTGGTTTGGAAATTTATGTACTCTGTGGAAAATTAGTCTATTTTGTAAGAAATTAATATTTATGTTTGAAAATTCATCTTTTTGTCATAAAATTCAACTATTCAAGTTAAAGATTCATCATTTTAGTTGAACATTCATCAGTTTGGTTGAAAATTAATTTCTTTAACTGAAAATTTAACTGTTCCATTTTCAGTTAAAAATTGAGCTTTTCTAGTTCAAAATTCAACAATTTGGGTGAAATTTTTTCTCTTTTAATTGAAAATTCAACTGTTTGGTTAAAAAAATTCACGCGGTTAAAAAGCAAAGTATTCCAATTAAATATTCATCATTTTAGTTGAAAATTCATCTTTTAGGTAGGAAATAAAATCATTTGGTTGAAAGTAAAACTCTTTTGCTAAAAACTAATTTTTCTTGGTTGAAAATTAATCTTCTTCTTCAAAAATTCAATTATTCTAGTTAAAACTGAAGTTAAGCAGCGTTGGGCGCGGTTAGTACTTGGATGGGTGACCATTCGAGAAAACTGAGTGCTGTTGGCACATCGTGGGTGTGGTGAGCCCACACTTGTAATTATTTACTACAAGAAACTATCCACCTAGAAACACTACCCGAATCGGGTAGTGTCACGCCTACCCTGAAAGGAAAATGGCTTAATGGTATGTATGTAAAGATTCATCATTTCAGTAAAAATTCATCTTTCTGGTTTAAAATTCAACTATTTTAATTAAATATTTACAATTTTATTTGATAATTCATCACTTTGTTTGGCTAAACATTATTTTTTTAACTTGAAATTTAATTATTAAAGTTTTGGTTGACAATTTATCTTTTTTCGTACAAATTAATTTTTTGCTTGAAAATTCAACTATTTCAGTTGAATATTCATTGTTTTAGATGGAAACTCTTATGTTTGGTTCAAAATTAATTTTTTTTTATTAAAAATTTTACTATTTCATTTTCGGTTGAAAATTATTATTTTTGCAGTTCAAATTTCAACTATTTGGTTGGAAATTTGTTTTCATCAATCAAAAATTCAACTATTTCGTTCAAAATTCATGTATTTTATTGAAAACTTGTATGTTTCGTAGAAAATAATTCTTTTTATTTGAAAATTAATCTTCTGGTTTAAAAATTCATCTTTTTGGTTAAAAATTCAAGTGTTCTAGTTGAAGATTCATAATTTTATTTGAAAATTCATCACTTTGGTTGAAAATTCAACTTATTTGTTGAAAATCCATTTTTTTTTTATTGAAAATTAATTTTTTCAACTGAAAGTTTAACTATTCCATTTTTGGTAAAAAATTGATATTTTTAGTGGAAAATGTAAGAATTTTTTAAAATTCATTTATTTTGCAAGGTTTTGCTCTTTTGTGTTAAAGGATGTTCAGAATGAACGTCATTAATTAAAATAAATATTTGCGTTTTGCGGCAAATATCAATATGTTACTTTTAGTCGACCGGGAAATTGAAAAACTTGATCGGGAAAACTAAGGAAATGACCGGGAATTTGAAATCGCCCGCCGAATCGCCACCCTGCAAATGTCTCTGCTTGGGGAAGGAAAACCAGTTGTTGCGGTATGATTCCTGCATGTATTTAATACAATTTTGAACTATTTCACCTGTAAATACCACAATTTTCAATGTTTAAATTTAAAAATAGTCTAATCTGTAACAGTTTTCGAATAGTTAAATCTCTGAGTCCATTTCTGTTAATTATTGTTAAGTTTTCAAACTTTTTAATTACATAAAGCCTTCTGAACAATATAATACTATACAATTAAAAATGTGAAACCTTTAAAATTCAAAGCTTTTAAGATTGGGCATTGCAAACCAAATTATTTGAAATATTCAAAGTTGAATATTTGAAATATTTAAAAGTAAAAATTTTCGAGAACTTCAAATCAAACTTATTTATAAATTCAAAATTGTTATACTGCAAGACATTTAAAAGGATTGGATAATTTTTCCTACTAAAAATTAAAAGAATTTAATTGGGTATCCATATTATTCTGAATTAGAGGTTAAGTTGTCACTACAGCTTTTCGATATTGCGGTAATCATTTACAAGCGGTTTTTTTACTCATTCAGACAAAAAAAATGGCACGATTTTTACGTACCGTTAACCTAGATACTTTCGACTCTTCATTCGGTATACCGCCTGGACAAACATTCTATTTTTTGTACTTGAAATTTTTGTTAAATTACAAAAAATTTAATTTCCAACCTATAAACACCTGGGCGCCATGTGTTACAAACGAAAACTGCAGAGGGCGCACTGCAGGCAAGTGCATTTACTCAATTCAATCCGATTGAGAACAATTGACACAATTAGAAACAATTTAAAACGATTAAACTTTTGATCCCTCTTAATCGTTATAAATCGTATCCAATCGATTATTTCTAGAAGGGTAGTTTTGTTCACTCCCAGGCAAAAACTGTTTACTAACGAATGCCGTTGGATTTTTTTATTTAGGATGATCCAGACTTGAGCCACTTTACTCACCGCAAAACGCCTTTTTTTGGATCCCTCGTAGATTGGTTGTAACGCGCTTTTTTATTACTCTTTTATCATGAAAAAATTATTGTAACTTCTTGAAATATGTGACAATTGAATGTAAAACATTGGTAACAAAATAAATCAACCTGTCTGCATAAAAAAATCGCAAAAAATCGTTGTTTTTTTTAAACGAAAAGGTTGGGACCCCCTTACGGGATTCAGAGAATTTAAGAAATTCAGAGATTTTCACGCATTCAGAGAATGCAAGGAATTCAAAATATTTAAGAAATTCTGAGGATTCCGAATTAAAGAAATTCAGATATTTTTAGTAATTCCGCAAATTCAAGGGTTTCATTGTATTCACAGACTTTCACGGATTTTAAAGCTTTTAATGATTTCAAGGAACTTCAGGCAACTCGCAATATTCGAGGGTTTCAAGGAATTCAGAAAAATCAAGGATTTTTGAGAATTCAAGAATTCAGAGATTTTCAGTAAAGCAGGCAATCTGCCAAATTTTCATTGCTCTAAATATAAAACTCTTAATTAAAAACAGAGAAATGAAAAAAATTTTATTTCCTGTTTTGAAAGCCGTACATTTTTAGTTGAAAAGGCTTTAAATTTGATATTGTATCATTTTTTAGTGATTTAAACAGTTTTAATCTAAGACGTTCTAAATGTAAAAATGGTCCAATCTGAAGTATTCCTCATTTACAGGTTATTTAATATGAAAGACTTTAAATTGGGATTTATTCAATTATTTAAAGTTTTTCATTTAAAATTTGAAATGTCTCGTCTCAAAATTCAGGATGAGTAGTCAAATATTTTTAATAAGCTTGGCTGGTCGTCCCGTATTTGCGGGACGACTAGTCCATCCCCTTTTCCAACTCCTCAATTTTTCTGGACGTCTAGACGCAGCCTTTAAAATTATTTAATTTCAAACGCTTATTCAAGTAATTGAGGACTTTTCAGGTTAAAATTAATTGTTTAACTAATCATTGATTTTAATTTGTTTTTCGGCTATAAAATATAATTCTTTCCAAACGATACAATTTTGAAAGTTTGAAAAATGAAACCAAACCATTTTCGAGGTTTCGATATGTGCTTTCAATTAAAGATTGTTTAATTTTAAATGATTCCAGTTTTAAATAATACAATGTTGAAAACTTAAAGCTGAAAGCTGATCAACAAGATAATTTTTTTTACTTACATTTTTGAAAGATTTAAAAAAGGGTATAGTCATAAAACTTTTATAATATATTTGAAATCATTCTGACTTTTTTTTATATAGGAGAGAGTTGGGCTAAGCCGACAGCGAGACTAAGGCGACACTTGCTTTTCTAAAGAAAAATATAAACCGTGCGAACCTGGTTTTTTAAAAGAAAAGTGAGTAGTAATTTCCTATCTTTATCGACAGAGTTTCGTGGCTTTCTGCATGACATGGCACATTTTACGTCATAAAAAGTGTTTTCGCAGGTCAAAAGTTTTTCCCAACGCTTGTGGAAAATTGTGATTTTCTTTTTTATACCATCGTCGACTATAGTCAAGGTATATTCATCTTACGCAAAAAAAGGTGCTGAACATGAATGTGTTGTTAAATTTTTATTTTCCGCTGATTTTCAATGTTTTTCGGATTCCCATATACAAAATTGACGCGTGGGGTTAAGTCGACACCAAGTACGTGATCGTGCCTACAGGGTACAGGCAGATATACAGACATAAATAAATACAGCCAGACAGACACCTTTAAAAAAATCGTTTTTTTCTGACTCAGGGGGTCTCAAAAAGTGCAGATTTGATGAAAACAGACGAAGTCCAATATTACATAAAACTGATATCTTCTCATTATAGGATGAGAATGTAAAAAAATGTTGTTTGACAACGTATTAGGTATTGTTGGATTGAGAATTTAGTTAGCTACAATAATACAAATTAAAAAAATGTGTCCTGTTCTTTCTTCAAACATTATAGTCAAATGTCGACTTAGTCCCAGGAGGGTGCCGTCTTAGCCCCACGATTTTTCCTTCGACAGATTTTCCATCACTTCACTTTTTTGTATAATAATTGATAAGCAAAACATGGCTGTTCAAACAGACCCAATACCTATTCTCATGATCATGGAAATTTCATAATCATGGAAATTGTCATAACGTAAGCCCAATAAAGGTATCTGTTCTAAACAAAGATGCATACCTTTGCACATGTGAAGTTTTAGTAATTACCTTCGCAGAATATTAAGAAGGCCATATCTTCGCCAGGAAAAGACTAACATCTTGTTATATCACTATGCATTGATAACGGAATCAAGCCCAATTCATCCAATACCCTTTATAGACCCAGAATCTGTAAAGAGGCTAGGGAATTATTGGCTCCTGAAATCAAACCCATTTCCATAATTCCAACCCTATAAGAGCTCGGGTCATGCAAACCATCCAGATAGCCGTTTACCAATACTATACAAAAGAAGGTTATCTACCTCAACTAGACACCCCTAAGGGCCTCTACATTGGTAATGCGGCCGCTACTCATGAGGATGGTATTTTCTCATTTCCCAGCATACAATATAACTGATACAATTTACCACTTTTCATTGTACCTAAAACGCCTGATTCTCAGGGCAATAAAACATGGCGAACTGTAATTGATTTCTGTGCTTTGGACGAGAAGACAATCGGTGACGCATATTGCAAAATTACCAACCTATAGGACCTAAATTCGAAACTAACTGAAAACCTATTCCCAAGAAGGAAAATCACTAGGATATCATTCATTTCCTATAAACACCCAAGAAAGAGCCTCGAAAAATGCTGCCAAAGATGCAATAAAACTGATCGTAGGTAAAGGTAACAAGCAAGTAACTAACAGCCCTACCGGTTCTAGGGGAAGTTCCGTAGACACGTCCACTAGAACTTCGACGGGTACGAGCTCAAATCCTGTACCCAGTTCCAGTGCATTTCTAGTAAAAAGAGAAATAGGTAGACCAAAGGGTTCCACTAAAAACCTAACGAAAACCCGACGAAAAGGTGAATTTGTAAGAACTAAAAAACCGGTAAATTATCGAGAGTTTTCAGAAATTCAAAAATAGAGCCTTCTGTGGCAAATTTGGATTCCGATATTCCCATCGTAAGTCTCCGAAAAAGCGTACTTTGATCCCTAAATCTGCCATCACAAATGACAAAATATAAAACTCCACCTAGAAGCGCTCCACCGGAAGTATTTCCTCCAAATAAGAAAGGTGTCGTATCCAGGGCGACCCTGATTGGGTTGATCCTGGAAAATTAAAAGTTCATATGAGCCCACCACAAGAAAGTAGTGATGACGAATTATCAGAAAGAAGAGAATCAAAATACAATTTTGAAAATTTGAACAATTCACTCAGGATTTAGTAGAAAAGACTTTTTGATCATAAATTTTCGAATAAAATAATTCTCACAATTTTTGTAAAAAAATAATAAAGCTGGGAAAGGGATAGGGTGCGACATAACTTCCCCCTCCTTTTCCAGCTCGAAAAATTACTATTTTAAATACAAAATTTGATTTGTCACTGTATTACAAAATGTTTTGTATTATGCTGATGCTTGCTCTATGAGGAAGGAAATATATTTGCTAACGGGAAGTAAATTGCTCGTGAAATGAGCACCATATGAATATAAATACAAGAACAAAATGTAAACACGTGAGTTTGAATTCACAGCTGGTTTAACAAAATGACGAATCTTAAAAAAAAAAGAATACATTTTTAACGAATGAGTTCAACTTTCAAGCAAGTAAGTTGAATTATCAACTAAAAACGATAGTTTTAAAGTGAAAACAGAATAGGTAAAGTTTCAGTTAAAAAATTATTTTTTAGCCAAAATAAGACCGAATTTTCAATAAAATAGTTTCCTCTTTAACCAAATAGTAGAAATTTTAACAAAACAGGGGGAAAAAAGGTATTCTTAAAAAAAATTCCATTGTTTCATTTTTTCAAGCATTTCAAAAGATTAGTGAATCTTTTTTATGCTCATTTTGAATAAAATTATTCAGGAAAAAATATATTGCTTTTCGATCTTAAATAAAAGTTTTTAAAATAGAGACACTAAACTCATGATTCATTCCAGTCTGCAGGGTTTGCTTGTGAATATTATAAGAGTTCTGTTAATTGAGTCCAAATAATTTTACGTCAATTTCTTGAAAGAAATCTTTTTCTTCAAATTTTTGTAAAAAGAATGTATTAAATATTAGTAATTTTATAAATTCATTACATTTTTTGGATTATTTCTTTTCTTTTTTGGAAAATGTAATAATCTAAATAGATTGATTTAGAATCACCCACAAAACATAGATTGTTATTCACAAGTGCATTTTCCATGTGTGACGCTGCATTCTGCGTTAACTCCTTCCCCCTACGTCAAAGAACGTCTCAAGACCTATTTACCCTGCCTCCCAGTGGCAGCGTGACATAGTTTTCTAATGACCCCAAAGTTGGAAATTTATATTCATCCCATAGAAAGCCCTTTTAACATCAATATACCTGCTGTGAAGGGTTGCAAAACGTCGCATTGACATTATCCTCTTCACTTTCATATTCCTCCTTCCAAAACGTGGAGTTAACCTTTTCCACGTTCTCGTCCTTTAATAAAGTTGAATTTACCATTTCCACTTCTTCATTCTTCGAAAAAAGGCACTAACATTTTCCACATCTTTAGTCTTCAGTTTTCCTGAAAGTCTGAAACCTCTTATCACTCATTTCACTTGAAAAGTCTTGATGCTTATCGAACTGCGACTACGTAAATTTCTTCGATCCCTTTCTCCTGCAAGTATAATAATTAATCATCCAAACGAGCAGCGAAAGTCATATCTACATCTGTAAGGGCCGGTTCCACCAACCTCGATTAAAAAGTTAATCCTCCGTTAAACCTAGTTACGCGTTCCACCACGTTTTAGCGGCCGGTTAACTCGCGTTAACCACAGTTAAATCTAACCGGTCAAAATTGATCGGTTAAGGCGACTTAATCGTCCTCTAACCTAAAAACGGCATTGTCGTTGTGAAATATGGAGTTCTTGGAAGAAGTTCTGAGATCGTCTGATG
>CAKNYM010046045.1:24326-75533 GCA_932195095.1 Andricus curvator
TTCGGTTCGAATCCCAAGGAATCAAAACCGAATACCGAATATATATACATCCGAATATATATACCGAATATATATATATATGTATATATATATGAACAAAGAAGATATGTTTTCCATCAAAAAAGAAAAAGTTGAATTTTCAGTAAAAAAATTAAATTCCAACGAGACAAGACAGCTTTCAACAAAATAGTGAAACTTTCAACCAAAGAAATGAATGTTTTACAATGATGAATTTTCCAACTGAAAATTTGAATTTTCTGTAAAACAAGTTAAATTGTAAACTCGAAAATATGATTTTGTATCAAAAAAATTAATTTTTGACGAAACAGTTGCGTTTTTAACAAAAAAAAAGGCAATTTCAAACCAAAAAGATTAGGTTTCTTAAAAAAAAACGAATTTTCAACTAAAAAAAACGAAATTTCAATCATAGTCAAATTTCCAACTAAAAGAGATGAATTTTCAACTAAAATTATCAATCTTCAACTATAATAATTAAATTTCAAGTTCAAAGAATTAATTTAAAAGAAAAGAAAAGATTTTTCAATCAGATAGATGACTAGTCAACCAAAATGCTGCAGCTTAAAAAAAATTTTTAAACAAAAGGGTTTAAAATAGAATCAAATACTTGAATTTTCAACCAAGAATATAATTTTGTAGCCCAGAAAATTAGATTTTTACCAAAAAGTCGGATTTCCAAGAAAATACATGAATTTTCAACAAAAAAAGATAAATTATCAACGAAAAGTTCATTTTTTAAATAAACAAGATCAATTTTCATCTGAAAAATATAGTAGTTAAAGGTTTAGTTAAATAATTTATTATTAACGCAAACAAAAGCTTTTCAACCAAAGAGATGAATTTTCAACTGATATGATGAATCTTCAAGGAAAAAATAATTTTGTAACAGAATGGTTCAACCTTCAACCAAGTACATAGTTCAATGTTCAACCAAAAAAAGATTCACTTGCAACGATTAATGAAATAGTAGATATATAGTATATACAATATACATATGTTTCCAACAAAAAAGATTTTAATTTTAAATCAATAACAATTTAATTCAATCAAGAAAGATGAATTTAAAAAAAAATAGTTCAATTCCCATCCAAAAAAGATTAAATTTCAACTAAAACAGATGTGAAGAGGCTATGAGAGATGGTATGTATGTTGTCTTATTTTATTTTACGCCTGGGATAAACCAACGAATGTGGAAAATTAAATCATACTTCGACGACTTCTAGACCATTGACTAATACAGATGAATTTTGAAACAAAAAAAAAAAAATATTCAACGAAAATTCCATTTTCAACGAAAAAGGATGACTTTTTAACAAAATTATTGAATTTTCAACTAAATAAGAACATTTTTAACTAAAAATATAGTCGTCAGGGTGAGCAACTAATACTAGCACCATCAGATAATTTAATAATTAAATAATACTGAAAATATGATTAATTATTTTTTGAATTTGTCTCTGACGTCTATGAATTTCAATAATAACATTCAAAATTTTTTTGATTTTATCTTCTTATGTATGAATCCTGAACCAAATGGTGGAATTTCCTACTAGAAAAGATCAATTTTCAAATAAAATAGTTGAATTTTAAATTAAAAAAGTATAGTTTTCAAGCAAAAACGGAATAGTTAAATTTTCAGTTGAAAAAATTAATTTCCTGTCAAAAAGAAAAGAATATTTGGAACTAAAATTATGACTTTAACTGTAATGGATGAATCTGAAACCAAAAAGATGACCTTTCAACAAGAGAGTTCAACCTTGCACTACGTAGATTTATTATCAACCTAAAACATGAATTTTTAACTAAAATGACGAATATTTCTCTAAAATACTTGAACTTTCAGCTGAAGAAGATCAATTATGAACTAAATACTTGGTGAAATTTTGATCTCAAAAAAGTAAATTCTCATTCAAAAATGTAATATTCAAATTTTCAGTTAAAACAATTAATTTACAAAGAAATAATTGAATTTTGAACTGAGAAAGATCACTGTTTTTATAATAAAAAAAATAGATCAATTTTAAATTGAAAAAACCAATTTTCCATTAAACAAAAAAATTTTCTACTAAAGTCATGAATCTTAAACCTAAAAGATGAACTTGCAATAACAGAGTTCAAGTTTCAACCCAGTAGTTTTGTTTTGAACAAAAAATATGAATTTGTAACTAAAATGATGAATATTTACCTGAGATACGTGAATTTTCAACTAAAAAAGACAAAATTGAATAGTTAAATTTTAGTTTAAAAAATTTATGTGTTACCAAAGAGATAAATTTTTAAATAAAATGATGGAATATTCAGCTGGAATATTTGCAGTAAAGAACATTCATTTTTAACCAAAAAAAATAAAAAAAAATAAAGACATTTTCAACGAAACAGTTATAGTTTAAATTGGAATAGCTGAATTTTCAGTAAAAAACAATAATTCGCAACAAAATAGCACACTTTTCAACAAAACAGATGAATTTCCAATTAAAATGATGAACCCTTAACCAAAAACATTAATTTTCAACAAAAGACTTTAACTTTCAAGCAATTAATCCAATTTTCATTCCAAAAAAATTAATTCTGAACGAAAATAGTATATTGTGCTACAAGTTGAAAAAGCGAGAGATTTAAAACGAGTGTGAAGGTAGCTACCCGAGCGGAGCGAGGGTGGCTATCACACGAGTTTTAAATCGTCGCTTTTTCAATGTGTGGGACACGATACTTTTTCTATAATTTGTTAAAAAGTGCTAGTTTTTGTTTACCTGTTTTTTGTGTAAAAAGAAGGCGATTTTTTGTCGATTGACGCAACAATGACAATGGCAATTATCAAAACCATGGCAATAATATGGCAGTAATAATAAGCTAATTCTCACAATTGAATAGTTGGCCCATAAAGTTGAGGGCTTCAAAACTTCCGATTTTTCGTGAAAAAAACCAAGCACAGTATTTTCGGAGAAACTGACGGTGTTTTTTTGCTTTTGCCAAGTGACAAAAGTACATACAAAATACACAACTCGAGACTTTTCAGGAAATTGCTTTTAGGTTAGGGACGACAGTCGGAAAATAGAATGAAGTTGGCTGCGCACGATGCACGAGTCCACCCGAGGCAGCACGAACCCACCCGAAATAACATTTACTGTTTCCACTGTGCCTCACTTTTATCACTGTCCATTTACTTTTTCCACTGCATCTGTCTACTTTTGTCACTGTTGCCCGGAAAGGTCGGCACTGCGCATGCGCCACGTCATCGAGCAAAAATCGGTAACTTTTTACACCAAAAACAGGTGGAAAAACTGGTACTTTTTCACGAATTATAGAAAAATGTAGTAATTGATATTTCAACCAAAAAAGATTTTCATTTTTAATCAAAAGCAGTCGAATTCAAGCAAAAAATAAGACTTTTCAAGGTCATTGGCATTTTCAACTAGGCAAAATTTTTGAGTCAAGAGAGAGAAAAAATTGCAAAGAAATAGTTGAATTTTCAACCAGAAAGATGAATTTTTTAACAAAATAGATGAATTTTTAACCAGTGATAGGTGTACATACACTGTGAAAAATTCCTCTGAATTTTACATCGTTGGGCGATGGACATAAAGGGACCCTCGATGGACGGAGTAAAATTACGTATTGCATAAATATTACACATGTATTGGAAATTTCCATCCCATGATTGCAAAACTCCACCCATAGTTGGAATTAGCCGGAATTACAATTATTAATTTTTACCAAGGACACGTATATATTATTAAAAATGACTAATTCAGCTGTTTTTTAAATAATTGATTTAGTCACCATATGAATTAATTAAAAATAAAACAAAAATAAAAGAATTTGTAAAGGGCGCGATGTAAACTGACTAAATCCACTTTACCATCAGTAAAATAACGATACTTTAAAAAAAAAAATATACGCAAGAATGGTGGCTTGCACTGATATTTAATTAATAAGCGACATGCAACGAAGACTCATCACTAAAAGACGCCAGCTTAACTATAATTTGAGAAACGTAAAATTACAAAAAAAATCTAAAATTTCAGATTTCCGTTCGGAAAATTCCCCCTACAGACGATGCGATATTACATCGCTGTTCGAGGGTCCCTTTATGTCCATCGCTGGTAAATGTAATTTTACACAGCTGCCGTAAAATCACATCATCCATCAGTACAAATTTACGTATTTCGGTAAATTTACACTGATGGACAGTGTGATTTTACGAATCTTACGTAATTTTCACCATATTTTTTTTTACAGTGTACCGTAAGGGTGGGTTTTAGGGGTCTTGCCGAAAATTCTCATTTGGTCTATAATTCGTGGGATAAAAAAAGAAGATTTTTAACGTTTTTATATTCTCAAATATCGACAATCAATCTTGTCATTTTTAACATTTTAGGTGTGCACACCATAAGGGTGGTTTTCAGGGGTCTTGCCGAAAATTCTCTTCTGGTCTCCAATTCGTGGGATAAAAAAAGATTTTTGACGTTTTTATATTTTCAAATATCGACAATCTAACTTAATCCGGCTTGGTTGAGGATTCAACAATTTTCTAGAGAATTAAACTATTAAGCTGAAAATTATCTCCGTTAAAAATTAATATTTTTGGTGTAAATTTAACTATTTAGTTAAAAATTAAATATTTGTATGAAAATTTAACTTTGTGGAAGATTATTAACTCTTTTGTTAAAATATAATATTTTCGGGTTGAACATTCGACCGTTTTGTAGATCATTCGTCCTTATGGCTTTAAAATTCAAAAATTCTTCTTTTTTAGTTGAAAATTCAACTACTTGGTTGAAATATGAACTAGTTGGTTAAAAATTCATATTTTTTTAATATTCACCTCTGTGGCTTTTTTTAAAAATTCGGTTTATTTTTTGGTTAAAAATTAATTTTTGACCTGAAAATTGCACTATTCCATTTTTGGTTAGCAATTTCCCCTTTATAAGTTGAAAATTCAACTATGTTGTAGTAAATTCTTGTATTTTGTTGAAAATTTGTCTTTTTTATTTAAAAATTAATCTTGTTTGTTGAAAGTTCAATATATATTTCGGCTTGGAATCTTAGGAATTTAAAGTGTTTCATATAGCATTCAATATGGTATTTACAATAATTGTATTTAAAAGAATTTGTCTTGGCAACGTACTTTATGGACGACCCCTTACTTTTTCTACCAAATAGTTAAATTTTCAACCAAAAAGAAAAATTTTTAATTGAAAATAGATTAGTTAAATTTTCAAATAAAGAAATAAATTTTCAACCAAATAAAACGTATTCTTAACAAAAGAATTAAATTTAAATTAGGAGAATAGTTCAATTTTCTGGTGAAGAAATTGATTTTTACCAATCAGACGAATTTTCAATCAAGAAAATTCAATTTCTACCTTAAGAGACACACTTTTAATCAAACAGTGAACTTTTCAAACAAACAATAAGAATTTTTAACAAAACAGTTGAATCCTCAACCAGAACAAGGCAATTTTCAGTCAATCAGTTGCATCTACAAACAAAATAATGAACTTTTAACCAAATAGTGGATTTTCAATCAAAAAGATCAATTTTCTCCCAAAAAGAACAATTTTAACAAAATACATGAATTTTAAAATAAAATGATAAAGTTTCGTCTAAAAAGATTACACTTCCACAAAAAAGACGAATTATCAACAAAATACATGAATTTTCAACCAAATAGTGAAATTTTCAACCAAAAAAATAATTTTTAACCAAATATTTGAATCGTCAACCATACAGTGGAATTTTCAATCAAAAGATAAATTTTCTGCCAAAGAAATGAATTTTCAACTAAAAAGATAACGTTTTAACCAAAATAGAGATATTATCAACAAAATACACGAATTTTCAACAAAAATATAAGAATTTTTAACAAACAAATTTTTCTCTGAAAAAGACAATTTTTCAACAATATACGTGAATTTTCAACCAAAAAGATATTTTTCATCTAAATAGATGACGTTTTCACCAAAAAAGACGAATTATCAACAAAATCAGAGTTGGGTAGTACTTTCTCTTTCCTTCATCTGATTAAATAATAGTTTCACGGTTTCTTCAAAGTAATGATAGAAAATTCAACTATTCGATTGCAAATTAATTTTTTTATTGTAAATTAGTATACTCGATATAAGCATTCAACCATTTGGTTTAAAATTTATGTATTTTGTTCAAAGTTCAACTAATTTTGTAGAAAGTCCAAATTTGGTTGAAAATTCACTTTTTGTTGAAACTTCATGTTTAAAAAAAAATCTAACTATTTTGGTAGAAAGTCCAAATTGGGTTGAAAAGTAACTTTTTTGTTGACAATTAGTCCTTCTGGCTTGAACATTCATTTCTTCCGGTAAAAAAATTGCATATTTTGTTGGTTAAAAATACAACTGTTTGGTTAAAAAATGTGACTGAAAAATCCTACTTCAACTAATTCCTGTTTCTTTTTATATTAAGTTTTTATGAATTGTCATATGAATTATTTTGATTTTTAAATTATGAAATTAAGTAAGTGAAAAAAGTAACTTTTTAGGTAACTTGAAATTAACTTTATCTAGTGACTGTAACTTTTCTACCAAAAAAAAAAAAAAAAATGAATTTTCAACTAAAAAAATCAATTTTCTAGGTAGGGTAGACATCCTGTTAAAGGGAAGAGGAGAAATTTTTTGATAATAAGGGAAAAAGCGGGAAAGCCTGTGAATCCCTGAAAAAGGCAAAAAAGGTTTAACTTCCAAAATAGGTGAAAAAGGTGACAAATTTGAAAATAGGTGAATAGGTGTCAATCTGTATGACTGCAGTCATAACAAAGGGAGCCCTAGTAAAAATGACAGTTAGGTATCAATAGAAGCCGTTTAGAAAACGTATAGGATGCAGATGGAATCTTATATGGTCCTAACTGGTTTCTAATAGTATTATTATTTTTAATTGGTTTCTAACTGGTCTTATTCGGCACTTATGTTCTTTTGTTAAAATTTTCTAACAGGATCTACGTGAATACAATGAGGTATTCTTTTACTTGACATATTATTAAGTACAAAATTGTTTTTCTAACAGGTTCTATTAGGTATTTTATTAGACCTTCGGAATGAAATTACCTGGATTAAAATTCGAAGCGATGTGTTTTAAGCGGATCTATTAGGTACCTATCATTACATGGTGATGTGTTTTAAGTGGCTCTAATAGGTACCTATTGGGATCTGCTTTATTCGAAGTGCTCGTAGTACGAAATTGCTCCCCTGACAGGTTCTATTAAGTATTTTAGTGGGATGTTGGAATCGACTTAATAGGATTAAAATTCGAATATATGTGTTTTAAGCGGATCTATTAGGTACCTATTAGGACCTGCTTTATACCAAGTGCTACAAGTACGATATTGCTTCTCTAACATGTTCTATTAGGTACTTTAGGGGCATGTTGAAATCAATAATTAGATTAAAATTCGAAATGATGTGTTTTAAGTGGCTCTATAAGGTACCTATATAGGTCTACTTTTTCCAAGAGCGCCAAGTACGAAATTCCTTCCCTAACAGGTTGTATTAGGATTTTAGTGGCCTGTTGGAATCGAATTAATCGGATTAAAATTTGAAGAGATATATTTCAGGCGGCTTTATTGGGAACCTATTGGGATATGCTTTATTTCATGTGCTACAAGTACGAAATTGCTTCCCTAACAGATTCTATTAGGTACTTGAGTAGACCTTCGTAATCAACCCTACTAAAAATGATGCTTGAGTAACTAATAGAAACGGTTTAGATAGTTAATTGGATATACTTGCATTTCTATATGGTTCTAAATGGTTCTGAAGAGTTTTTTTTATTTCAATTTGGATTCTAAACGGTTGAATTCGGTATTTAATCTACTATTGGGATGAAAATTGGAATTAAAAAAATCTTTCTATGTGGCTCTATTAGGCTTTCGAAAACAAATATTCTTTGTGCTATATTTTTCTAATAGGTTCGAATCGGAACCAATGAGGTATTCATTTACTCTAAATGTTACAAAGTACAAACTTGCTTCTCTGATAGGCTGTATTAGGATTATTACCGGCTAATCGGAATTCAATTAATTGGATTAAAATTCAAAGTGCAGCCTTCAAGGTGGTTCTATTACGTATCTATTAGGTTGCATTTTATGGAAAGTTGCAAAATTATAAAAATGCTTCTCTAATAGGCTCTATTAGGATTGTTAGTGGATAATTTGAATTAAATTAATTGGATTAGAATTTAAAGATTCTGGATAGAAAATAATATATTTTCGATAAACAAGTTTTTTTACAATGTGCATTGTGCAAAGTAAAATTAACATTGAAATAAATTGTAACTTGTTGCCAATGAGCGTCCAGAACTTGTACATATTTTCAATTATTCATTAAGAATTGTTATTTTAAATTAAAAATCAAGTTAAAAAGTATTAATATATATAATAAGTATTAATTGAAAACTGTGCATTTTATGGAGGTTTTTATATAGCAGAAAGTGTTTCTTTTTTTTCAGCACTGTTCCTTATTTATTTTTTTATCAGTTGTAGATAGTTTTTGAACGGTTTAAATCTATAAAGAAAACAAGTATCGAGTCCTCTGTGAAATAAGTGAAATTCAATTATTTGTTTTACATATTTTAAATTGTTGTGTTCGAAAAGTTATTCCACATTTAAAACTGACATGAGTAAAAAAGTATAATAAAAGAATTGGATACATTGAAAACTGTGCGTGTCATGGAAGTTTTTCTATCGAATAAAGTTATTCTTTCATCATTGAGGTTATTAAAGCATTTTTGTACTTGATTTTTTTTATTATTTATTACTTTTGGTTCGTTTTTAAACGTTTTGAATATTTGAAGACCAAAAGTATTGAGTCCTTTCTGAAATAAGTGAAATTCTTTTCTTTGTTTCACATATTTTAAATTATTGTTTAAGAACTGTTATTTCGCATTAAAAACTGAGTGAGAAAGTATTATAAAATAATTGGATAAATTGAAAACTGCCCGTTTTATTGATGTTTTTGTATTGTAGAAAATCGATTTTTGTGACCAAGGTTATTAAAGAATTTTTGCATTTGACTTCTCTTTATTACTTATTACCTTTGGATAGTTTATAAACTTTTTGAATATTTAAAGAAAAAAGAATATCGAACCGTTTTTGAAATATGTAAAATTTAATCTTAAATTCATTCTAAATAAATTTTTTTTATTAAAGTCTCTCGACAGTTTTCAATTTGCCTTAGAACTACCCACTGGTCATCAGAAATACGTTTTCTTCAAAGAAACATTGAGTTAAAAAATACTTGGCCGAGATTTTGTAACCAAGATCCAAGTGCATCGATAGCGAAATGAGTTAGAGCGCGCGGTAGAATACACAAGTTTAGGTAGTATATATAGGTAGGGTTCGAATTCTCAGCGAGTTAGATTTTTCAAAGCATTCAAGCGTGCGATTATATGTGTAAGCGACCGTATTGGCGAATCGTGTACTTAACAACTATAAAAAATGAAGATTATATGACAATAAGTTAGGATATAAATTTGTTTTTCGTTCAGATGTCGTACCTAATAAGATCCAATTAGAAAGTTCACAATTACCTAATAGAACACCACATAGAACCAGGAACAAAACCCACTTTCGAAAGTAATAGGACCTGATGGAAAGCACATCCTATTAGGTTTCTATTTGGCTTCTAATAGGCATTTTACTAGGGAGTGTTTTATATATAAAACTGTTCTAAAAAGCTTGAAAAGTAGATATAATTTATCTCTATTATATCACCTACTCTAAACATTCTACGAACACCAACCGTACAAACAGCTCTCGAATTATACTCAGCGTTACATGATTTCTTACAGATAAAATTTTGTATGCTTCGTGTCAAAAAATCCTATAGATTAAATTTCAAATTGCGACTTTGATCTTTGAAGACATTTGATGAAATTGAAATTATCAACTTACTCTAAACGACGCTTCGCGTTTTCTGCTATTTTTTTTAATTTGTTCATTAAATATCTTTTCGAAAAAGTGTTGAACCTTGAAACCTGAAAATTAAAGTAAACCAAAATAAGAAAAAGGTCAAAATTAATATTAATTACATAAACATCACTCTAGTTCAAATACCAACAGTAGAAAATTATTATAAAAATACCTAAATGACTAAAAACACTTATTAACTAAATACTTTGTTGGAACAAAAATTCAATGTAATATATCCAAAAAGCAAGAAATAATATAATAGAAGCTGTCATGCACATAAATATCTTTTCATCATGAAACTTGGCGTGTAACGAAAATAAAATAAAATTGCATAAACCAGAGAAAAAGAGAAACAATGTGTTTTCTCTGTTTTGGTGAGCAGAGCGATAGTCATAACCTCAAAAACTGATGAAAAATAGATTTTTCCTTATCTTCCTTTCTCCAAAATGCAAATGGAAAAAAGTGTCGGAAAACCGTTGCTGAAAAATTTGTTGACCTTTTCTAACCACGGCATTGCTACTTTTTCGAATTTCTCTTAAGCTAAATTTGGAAAAGCGACCGAACGATTCATCACAAATTTAGTGACAATTGGGGAGTTAGGTGTTTATGTTTGTTTATAATAAAGTTTCAAGGTCTTTCATTCATGTTTGCTTATTCTAATCTCACTGTTGCACCAGGCGTTTAAAGTTTGAACGAACCCATAGAACGAACTGATAAATAATTATAGGTCGTAGGTCAGTTTAGCGCGGCGCTACCATTCAGCCTTTAATCCACGTAGTACACGTCCCGAAAAAACTAAGTCTGTCCCAGGTTTAGACCTATGCTTTTCCCGAAAAAACCTGGGACAGACCTGGTTTTTTCGGGAAGTGTGCTATGTGGGTAAAGTTATTCACGTTATCGACGGGGCCCGACGGGCGACGGGTTGCTACTCGCTTTTATCACTTGGGACTATTCACTTTACATTTGAACTTTTCCTTTTGATGACATAATTGCTTATCCTACTTAACATTGTTATTATTATTATACCATGATTCTTAAAAATTAAAATGCAATTGACAAGATTATTGGAGATAAATATTGCAAGCCTCAGTTTCAATCTACATATGTGTTTCTTATTATACCACTGACAGTAGATGCGCTTGAAGCCACCTTTAGCAGACTTCAATAACAGCCACTTTGTTTTTTTATTTTTTAACGCTGAAAAAGAAACCTGTTGCAATTACGGCATGGCCATTTAACGTAAATTTTAACGTATAATTATAATTGCAACAGTATATATATTTATTTTGTTTCTTTTATTAATTATAATGCGATATTACTTTAGGGTTACTTCAGCATTACGCTGCAGCGTAATGCTTGCATTCGGCCGGTCCGCCCGGGTTTCGAAAAAAAATTAATCACCTCCATGTTTGAATGACAATGGTATTATTGTACTCGCCGATCATTCGGACTTGCAATAAACAAAAAAAGCATTGAAAATCACAACTTGCATTTTTTATTCAAATTAACAATCCTCGCCAAGACAACATCATGCAGATGCGGCTTTTACCGACAGTGCATTTTGGCAGTACGATCGAGCATCCAGCTGTAATCCCACAGAGTCAGTCTCTCGCTTTTTAGTAGATATCTTTTTTCTTCGAAAAACCAGAAACTTATCGGATATCCTGCTATCGCGAAACCCCTTCCGGGGTGCAAAAAATGTTTCAAAGAGCCTTTCTAAAACCTTCATATGTATTTATTGAATCTTAGTGACAAAATTTGAGTCGTTTACAGATGTCGCCCGTTTTTCGACTATGTTTCAACATGCTTAATTGTTGTTTATTGTTTCAAACTCATATCGGACGATGACTCAGCGAGCAAATTCTCTCCACAGCCCGATCCGACCGAAGAAGCCAAGACGGGTGAGCGCTGAAAGTTGGCACCCGGGCAAGTACTCCGAGGCCACGTGGAGAGTAGCTGATGGACTTCCTGGGAATTGAGATCGTGTAGAGGCGCTGAGTTGGAGAACCCAGTCGGCCTCGCGTCACAAGTTAAGGGTGAGCTCCAGGGGAGCGATCTCCTCGAGCGGTAAGCTATCAGAGAGCACTGATTTATGCCGGTGCTCCCAACGATGGCACGGTGCAGTACAGCGCATGCGTGAAGTTGAGTTTCTCATTGGTAGAGATGAGAGAATAATTAGCTATTCTCTGAAATCTCTATTTTCCGCCATTGATAAGGTTCTGCTTGACGCAAGCGCAGTCGTGTACCGGGCCATCGTTGGGAGCATTGATTTATGCCGTCATGCAATTTGGGGAAGAGACCCCGATATAGGTCTTCTACCCACTCCTTGATCTGGCTTGCAGGGCCGTCTCAACGTTGGTGGTTTTTTGTAACTTTGTTCTAACCTCCCACCCCCCCTCCGCCCCTTCTTCAAAGGATAACCAGGATTCATCCATTTGTATATCTAAGTCGATGTAAGTATTGTCTGTCTCCTGGTTACCTCCTTCGATTTATTGTCTTTTTTCCTCTTCCAGGATTGATTTCCTTTTCGCTCCCTTTTCTGTCTGACATCCTTCAGATTCAGGTCCGGTTCGAACTCTCGAAATGATATTTTCGATTCTCAAGTTCTGCTTCAAACTACACTATCTGTTCCTAAATTCGTGTTAGTTACTTTTTAATCATGTTAAATATTTAAATATTCTGTCGTTCGTTATTTAATTTTTTCTTTTTCCAAGTCCCGGTGTCTTCTTCTGTTATTCTTCTTTCCTTGGTTAGCAGCTCCTGAACTTGAAGCTCCTTCAGGCCGCGAAAGCATTATAACATTAATCTCCTATCCATTTGCTGAAATTAAAAAATATTTTATCTGCCTTTCGGTTTTTGTCTCTTGTTAGTGTACATGTATTCTGTTTTGTATCAATGGTGTAAAATCAAATTGTTTACATGCGTGCCATTTCAAAAAACCTTGAACCTATTTTTTATCAATGTATTTCTTAATATTCTTAACATTCCAGTTATCTAATGATTTACCATTTTTTATTTTAATCTCCTAAATTATCGGTGAAATTTTTGTTTTAATAAAGAATTGTCCTTAAAAATTTGTCTTCAACGTTTTAGCTATTCCTTCCCCTTTATTGGATAAGGGTTTATCAGTTCTTAAAAATTGTTCGCCAATTTAAAATCTTGTCTTAAATTATAATACTTTGACTGTGTTCTCTTCTTGCAAAATTTAAAAAAGCAGTTGTAAAACCTGTCGAAGAATGTTTACTTGTACTCAACACAAATTGTAAATCGTCTAAATTTTCATCCCATAATTTGTGATCTTTTTCTAAATATGCCTTTATTTCTGTTTTAATTGGCCTATTATATCTTTCTGTTAGATTTGCTTGCGCATGGTATTTAGCGGTTTTTGATGGTCTCATACCAAATGTTTTAGTTAAGTTAATAATTGATTAATTCGCATATTCTTTCCCTGTGGCTATAAAAAAATTCTAGGTTTTCCCCCATTTTTAAATTATGCGTTTGTGAAATACTTTTTCAATTGTGATGCTAATTTATTTTTATGAACTATTAATTCTATCCATTTAGTAAGCATATCTACAAATACTAGTATATATTGGTTTCTCGACTTTGACATTGGTAAAGGATTCATCATATCTGATGCTACAACTGTCCATGGTTCGTCAATTATTCTATTTCCCATCAAATCTATCTGATTATTTACTTTTGGTTTTATTCTTTGACAAATATCACATTCCTTTACATATTTCAATATCTCAGAGTACATTCTGGGCCAAAAATAATTTTCAGAAATTTTGGTATATGTTTTTGTCCATACCTAGATGTCCTGCTTGTTTATTTTTGTGATTCCTAATTAAAACTTGTTTTCGTAATACTTTTAGCATTGTAAATCTGCAATCCATAATTGATTGTCGCATATTCTCCAATTTAGATTTTCTTCTAGCTTATTTTTCACGTGTAACATTTTTAATTGATACCAATTATCATTAATGTCTCTGGGACATGGTTTAAACTATCTTTTCTATAACAATTTCGTAATCGTATTCTTATGATTCTAAGGCCCATCTCGTTAAGCTACATGTTGACTTTTTCAAATTATGAAGCCATTTTAAAGTAATATGATTAGTAATAACCTTGAAAGAATATCCCTCTAAATATTGTTGGAACTTTCTAATTGTCCAGACTACGGTTAAACACTCTTTTTCCGAAGCTCAGTTTTTTCGTTCTGCCCCATTTAAACCTTTACTTGCAAAAGCTATTATATAATTTTCACCGGTTATTGTTTGTGTTAATACGGCTCATAATCCTGTATCACTAGCATCGGTTTCAAGTTGAAATGAACTTCCAAAGTGCCATGCTAAAATCAGAGTTGTTGCTAATAAGTGTTTAATTGTCGTTAATGCCTACTCCTGTTTGTTATTCTATTCCCAGTTTACTTCTTTCTTTAACAATTTCTGCAAATGTTTAATAATCTCTGCGAATTTTGAAATAAAATTAATTTCATCTGCTGTAAACAGTACAATTAAATTATTTCTTATTAATATAAGTATAACTTTCAAGATCATTGGTTAGAGCTCGCAACAATCATATGTGGCAACGCCACCTGCCATGATCAATTAGTTTTAATCATCCTCAATTTCTAATATTTTATTAATCGGTAATAAGCATAATTTCACAATCGCGAACAAGAACAATATCGTCTTCACTGACGTTTTGTTCTTTGTTTTGCCATTTATATCTAGTTTACAATCCTTGAATTTTACTCAAGGGACCATCTTTTCCAAAAAAGTTCGCCCAATCTTTGCAGTAACTCCTACCGCGACAATTGATTTTCTGTCAAATTTAGAACAGATGGTTCCGGAGTTAAGAGCAAATGAGACCCTGTTAGAATGCATTAAATAGGTTAAAGTATCTACATTATCTAAAATGGCTGATATCGTTCTGGAATTAGGACTCGCCTCTATTTGACAGAGAAGTGTTGACATCTCTATTGTGAGAGTATTATCACCTACTATTCTGTGAAGGTGGTGCTTAAAACTTTTGACACGTGTCTCCCATAAACCTCCAAAATGAGGCGCATAGGGAGGTATCAAGTGCCACTCGATATTCTCTTAGACGAAGAAGTGTCTCAGATTTTCATCATGGCGCATAACTCGGAAAGCTCTTTTAAGCTCCTTACTTTCCCCTTGGAAATTTGTCCCGTTTTCGCTATAGATGTTTGAGGTTAAACCTCTTCTTGCTACAAATCTTTTAAAGGCGGCCAAGAAGGCAGGCGAGGTGGAGTCACTCACTAACTTTAGATGAATAGCTCTAGTAGCTAAACATATAAAGAGGGCTATATAAGCCTCATGTTACTTATAGCCGCGTCCTATCCCTAATCGAACTAGAATAGTTCCTGCGTAGTAAAGGCCACTATGTTCAAAAGGTCTTGACACTCTAGGTGCTGGAAATTCACCCATCATCTGAGATGGAATTGTTGCCTTTTGACGAACGCATGTGATACATTTGTTAATTGTGTGACGAACAGAGTCACGAACCTTTAATATTCAAAAGTTTTGTCTCAGAATATCGAGAGTGAGCTGAGGACCGCCATGTAAAGCTCTAAGATGCGCCTGTTTATGGCCTTTATTTCGGAGAGAAGCTCACTTTTCTGTGGATATATAAACCCAAAGGTTGTAGCTTTCTTTAATTCTGAAGGTATTAGAAACCTTTCTTTGGGCCTCTTTAAACGATTAATTATAAGATTGATGAATCGATAACAGAGAGCTGTGACTCGAATCAATTTTGGCCAAGAAGAAGTCCTAACTGAGAGTTTTTCCAAAGGTGATTTTTCGATTTAAGTAGAATTTAAATGTACTTCTTTCTCTTTCGAAGTCTTCCGCAGAAATACTACGCCAATTTTCAGAGGGCTGCGATAGAAAGGGCGGACCATGCCACCGTAAATGGTCCTGGCATGCGTAAATGAAACCCTCTGTAATTGAATTAAGTCCTGATAATCTGAGGAAAGCAAAAGTTTGCTCCTTCGACAAGGACTGTTTTTGTAAATTTCTGTGACAGTTTCCGTGCATTTGCCTGTCGCGTAGCTGTTGGCGGAATTTTTCAACCTCTGCTTTTCTACTTCGGCTGTTAGAAGTGAAGCATCTAGATGGAGTAACGCAGTTTCCTCACTTCTGATGTTAAAATTCAGGCCAAGGGTCTCGGCCGCCTGCACCGCGGCTAGTGACCCCAACTTTGGCATGGTAACGGGTTGTCGCGTCGTGTTCCTCTTAAGCGTCCAAGCACAAGCGCAGTACGTCTACATGCCAAAGTTGGGATCACTGTCCGCGGCTTTATAAAGGAACGCTCCTTTGCCAATCATCTCGTGTTTTCTGACCATTTTTAGGCGACGATCTCTGTCATTTTCAACGATGTAAGCTGTACTTAGAACAATTTGGTTATGCATATGCATGATCTTACGTGTGGCGATATCAAAGCCGTAAGCTCGTTCTTCCTCCATTGAACCACTCCAACCGATCTGAGTAGAACCGGGACGGCAAGCATGTTAGTCAAAGATACCTTGTTCAACGCCGACAGATTTTAGGACCAAATCTGTCGAAGAAGATGTTTGTATCTGTTTCGGAGAGACTCCTTCACTGATGTTACGTTCTGAATGCGGCTTTGAGGCACGCCCTGGTATGTATAGGTGTCTCCAGTGCCAAGGTCTAATAACACTAATATCCACTAGCTCAGGGTCCTCGGGAACGCCAATAATCTTTCTTTTCTTCAGATGAAACTTGGTACACTTGTCCAATCCAAACTCCATGCCAATCTGTCCTGTGTACTTCTTGACGATATTGTAACAGAATTGTTACGACAAAAAGGGGCCCGGCTGCCCTGCGCGAGGGGGTTACTGAGCGGTACCCGAAATCAGGCGGTGAATCGCTGTGCATTGTGTCTCTCTTTGGGTGAATCGCTGTGCCTCCAGGACTGGGCTCTGATGATCCTGGCCATCGACCGAAACCGAAGCTCCGGCCTCCTGGGGAAGCTGTCCTACCGTTGCGGATCCTAGTTCGGACCAATCGACGCCACCGACGGGCTTTTTACCCCCATCTTCAAGACTGCCAGCGCCTGGCCACGGGCTGCCGGCCACTGTTAAAATTTAGGTGACAATAAACCACCTTTCACTTTTTTAACTGCGACTTCTTTTACTGTGTTCGCCCTCTTCTCGGCAATCCAACTCAAATCTCCCTCCTCGGCATTACCCCCGTATAATACCTGGCGCCCAACCCAAAATCCCACACTTTTCCTATGAAAAATTCTAACCTACCGAGAAAATGGACGCATACCTAAATTCAAAGCTAAACTCTAAATCTACTTTTGACTCTAACTCTTCAACTCTTACTCATGACTATTTCTTGCATGCTAATAGATCCACGCCTTGCCATTTGAGTAAACAAATTTTTTTATGCCATTTATACTGTTTTTATTGATATGTGTGGCAATTAATAATTTATGATATTTATGAAATGATTTACATTTGCTAATCAATTGTTATTTACATGCATCTCTTTATATATTTGACTATGATTGTTGATATTATCATGTACATATGAATATTATTATGTGTTCGGGTATCGTGATACCGAATAAACGAATTACGTGAATATAAAACCATGAATGGAAATTAAAAGAAGAATTTGTTTCGCGGAAAAGTGAAAGCTAAGTTGAGTCAAGATAAAGGGCATAACTCTAGAATCGGTTTATAAAATAAAGCAAAAACTCGAAAAGATTATTACATTGGGGGGGGGGGGGGGCTTGAAATTTAGATTCGAAATAATTTACATTAAAAAGCTATAGGAAATGACTAAAAGGAAAAAGGAAACCTGAAAAGAGAAACATAGCGAGTTTGCACTCTAATTGATCATTTCCAGCGCCGAACGGTACGAGCCGTACAAGCGCGCAAGCAAGTTCACACGTACAGCGAACAGTACCCGCGATTCGCGCCAAGGTCACGCGACGTATTTTCAAAATAAAGAGCCGAAGAGCGAAAATAAACGTATTTTCGAACTCTCTAACCACTAAATAACCTATTAAAATTTTGATTAAAACTTCTCGAACAAAATTAGAATTTTAAATTAGAAACCCACATCGGACGAATATATAGGGTGTCCTTTTCGTACAAATACTAACTCACTTGTAAAATAAATGAAATTGAGATCAGGGAAAATTAAAATTATAATGCCGAAACCTACAGTCATGGAAAGCGATCATGATAGCCTAGATTTAGGAGTTGCTGCTGCACTTCCAACCCAAATTATAGATTTAAATAATGTCATAACAAGACTTACTTTTAGAACTGAGGTCCTGACCACAACCCAAAATACAGGCACCATCCCAAAAGAAATTGATAGGTCCATATGTCGCGGTAGAGGTTTCGTTAGGAAAAATATAGAAACCCCAATAAAAAGCAATAGGTTAGACAGGGACACACTAACTCAATCAATAACTATCGAACTATCTCAAATTACAGATAACCAACCCCCAACTCAGGACATTACTCAAACCCCAAACAGAACCTTCGAATCGATAGATAACACATTGTTTTTGGATCACGAAGATTTACATATACTAGGCGTGTAAGTCGAAAGGAATAACATAAGAAAAGGAACAAATGCAACCATTTATTTATAAAATAGAAATAAGCCGAAAAATCTTCCCTAAATAAAGAACGAAACTTTCGAATGCAATTATTTCCTAGAAAACAACACACAATTCGTTTTGGAATCCGGGGAACTTTTATTAAACGCAGAATATAATGAATTTATGAACCAATAAACGGAAAGATTTTTTAGAGAAAGGGCAAACAATTTAGGGATTATATTAGACCCATCAGCTCATAGCTCTTTTGAAAATAGAAGAGAAATAATAGAACCTAGTTACAGGAAAAATAAAAGTGCATCCCGTAACAGACAATCAGTACAATTTAATTTAAAGGAAAATTTACAAGAACCCCGTCAACTTTTCCACAACAAGATTGAAAACCGTAGTAGAACAAGAATCCATAATTTAAAATTACAAGACTCAGATGACAGTGAACCATCAGAGGACAGAAATAACTCACACCAAAACATATCACGTAAACTCTCCACAACGAATAACAGGTCAAACAGACGTGCAAGAATACACATAGATAATTCAGATAGCGATTATGAATCCGAAAATAATTTAAATAATCAAACAATTCAAGCCACGTGTTTTCCATTCGGCATGATCCAAACGCCGTTTCAAATTATGAGCAATTGGTCAATAAAATTCCGAATTAAAACGATTTAAAAGGGGTTATAAAATTAACAATCAAGATATCCTAGAAAATTTAGACGCGTTGTTAATTGAAGACGCCAAAGATTGGTGCTCAATAAATAAAAACTCATGGAGAACATTATCAGATTTTTATGAAGATTTTAAAAACGCATATTGACGAAAGGTTTTCAGAGGAAATAAGACAGAAAATTAAATTTTGTAACCAAAAACGAACTCAAGACATTCACTCATACCTGACAGAAATTAGGAAGTTATTTACAAAATTATATCCGAGAAAAAGTCGCGGATGAGAACTGCGTAAAATATAAAAATCTTAGAATCGAATACAAAATGTACATAAAACGGAATGATCTCGAAACTTTCGAGGAACTAGAAGACCTGGCCAAAGAATGGGAAACTGAGCTAGCTAAATCAAAAATCCGAGGGCAAGTTTTACAAATAACCGAAACTAAAATTGAGGTTAAAAATGGACAAAAGCGTAATAACCGTAACGGGGATAAAAATAATTCAGAAAATATTGAAGAAGATTCAAGGGAAAATAACAATGGTCAGAAGAATAACCAAAACGGAAACCAAAATCAGAATAATCAGGGTAAAAAACCATACAAAAATAGATTTCCATTTTCAACATTTCGATTTCCATTCCTATCTTTTCCCAACCAATATCAACAAAATTTCAGACCTAACTTCAGATCTAGATTCCCACTTGGTATCCAAGCAAATTTCCAACCTAGATTTCAACCAAATTATGAACTTAAGATTCCAAAATAATAGACCAAGATACCCATTCAACCTCTACAATCAAATGTTAGCAATGCCTAATCAAATCCAAATTACGGAAATACAAAAAAATCATGTAACAATACTAACAGGGACTCACGAGAAAAAACAAGTTCTAACTCGGACCAAAAAACAGGACTCAAATACAAAAACAAATGAGAACACAAATAACTCAAATTGTTATCATTGTGGTATAGCGGGTCATTTTAAAAGAGAATGCCCGTATTATGCATACAACTAAGGAAACTGGATGGGCGGGTATTAGGACCAAAAATTGTACAACCTAATACCGAAACGCCAGAATTTCTAAATTCGGATAAAGATAAAATAACGGAGACACGTTTTCATTTGATGACAAAATTATAAAATAAATCATTTCGTATTTTGGTAGATGCTACACATGTGTAGCATTGAATTGAAACTTTTCTATCCAAATGAATGTCGTTTTTGAAAATCTCGTTTGAATGCAGAACAGCGCCGCAGCACGAAATGAAACTGATAAAAATGAAAGCATTTGTAAGACGGAACAAAATGGCATTAAAGTGTGGACAAAAAAGTGAACACGAAAAGAAAGTGATAAAAATGAAAGCACTTCGTAAGACAGAACATAACGAAATTAAAGTGTGAACGAAAAAGTGAACACGAAAATAAAGTGATAAAAATCATAGCACTTCTTACGACGGAACAAAACGGAATTAAAGTGTGAACGAAAAAGTGAATGATTCAAACGGAATTGACTTGAATTTATTTGCTTACAAAATATATAAATCGCCGGATTAGACGTCAGAAACTTTTTTTTTAAATTGCGAAGAATAATAATAACAATTTTCGTTTTCAAGTATATGTATTTCAAACTTTTTATCTCGAACACAGGGGCGTTTACACATACAAGATTATATAAATAATGTAATAATATATACTGCCGTGCGAAAGTTTTCGGACATCTGTTTTTCAAAAGCTTAAAAAAGCACTCTAGTTTTAATAATATTTATTTATTTTTATTTTACTTTATTAACGGTTTACACCTTGATACAATTGAAGTATAATTTGCTATAATATATAATAATTTCATATTCGTTACGAACTTATATAAATGTTTACTAATAGTTAAACAAGGCTGAGGAGTGCCGTATTGAGTGATCAAGTGGACGCAATAACAGATTTAGAAATCAAAAAAAAAAAAAAAGCAAAGTGAGCTTATGTATAAAAGAATGCTTTCGTCGTTTTTACAAAATCCATCAATGATTGGTTAAAAATGTCCGCATCATACGATAACTTGTTTATTGAGTTAAATGATCTACAAATATTGGACAAAGTAGAATTCGAGCCATATTCGGTCTTGTAGATTGGAATTTCGAATAGTACATTTTGTCTCAACGATTTTGTTGGAGCGTGAAATGAGATGGCTTGCAGTATCATAGAGCAGTCAATTAGACCATTAAGTATCTTATATAAATACGTTTGTCCTAACTGAAACCTTCTACATTCAAGAGATTCCAGGTTTATTAATTCAGATACAGTATTCAGATAACCTGTCTCTTTTGGGATCATCAACTTAAACGCTAATACTCGTAGAAACCGATTTTGTACAGATTCAATTTTATCCTTATATACAGCTTGGTAAGGAGACCATATCACAGATGCATATTAAACTGTAAATTTTCTTTCAATTATTGCACGGAATCTGATGAATTTGTGAGCCTAATGGGCATAAATTGAAGGCAATCTGTTAATTTTATTGTAAGTTATTTGAAAAAAAACTTCAAATTTTAATGTTTAATGTTTCCGAAAAATATCAATAAGTCCACAAATAACAAAAAAATTTTCATGTTTTTTGGCTGAACTTTAAGATAATTTTCTACATTAATGTAGAAATTTATGTAATGTAGTGTAATGTAATGTAATGTAGTTATGTAATGTAAAACATTAGAAATATATCTTCAAGTCACTACATTAATGCAGAAATTTATCTTCAAATTTAGCCCAAAAACATTGAAAAATATTACTTATTTTCGGAATTATTGACATTTTTCGGAAACATTGAAATTTGAATTTTTTCAAATAACTTGTAATTAAATTACCATTTTGTCTTCGATTAAGCCCATTAGGCGCATAATTTCATGAGCTTTCGTGCAATAAGTAAATGAAATTATGTACTATAACAGTATTAAAACAGGAGTGCTTTAAACTATTGAAAAATAGTTTAAGCGGCAGTTCCATACAGCTTAGTAACTGACGAATACAAATTCCGACGCCAATTAATTGACCTTTCCCGCCTAATAGCAAACTCAAAAAAACCTGGCAGTTGGTACCTTCAAAACCTGGAAAACCCCTGGTGCTTACCTATATCTAAACCTGGATTAAAATCTAGGTTTTTGTCCGCCACAAAAACATGTAATCAAAAAAGAATGTGATTTAAGGGATTTAATGTTCTCGGGACGGACAAAAGCCTAAATTTTAGATTAGCTTTTAACCCAGGTTTATATATATATATATATATATATATATATCTTTATATATAAGTACCAGGTATTTCCACGTTTTGAAGGTATCAATTGCTCGGTTTTAAAGTAGGTTTTTACAAGGTTGATGTTATGCGGGTTTGGCAGTAAAACGAAGTAACATTTTCTAGAATCTAGGAACCACTACTTTCATTGACGAACAAAAATAAAGTGATTTATTAAGCTCCTAGACTTTGTATATATTGAAACGATTAATTTGCGTTTCTTCCTTGAAAGTAATGTTCCTTTTATTCGAAGAAAACACTTCCCTGAGTATTCTCTTGATAAGGACTTAGTATCTAATGTAATAAAGTTTGTTGAAAACATAATACTTTTAAATCTTAGCATTTAATAGCTAATAGATCAACATTTGTTTAAATCTCGCAACTGAACGGCAGTTCAATAAAGCTTAATAACTGGCGAATATAAATTCTGACGGCAATTAATTGACCTTTGACCGTAAAACGATGTAACAATTTCTACAATCGAGAATATAATAAAGCTTCTTGAAAATATAATACTTTTTAATCTTAGTATTTAGTAGCTAACAGATCAACCTTTTTTAAATCGCGCGATTGAACGGTTGTTCAATAAACTTAGTAACGGGCGAATACAAATTCCGATGCCAATTCATTGACGTTTTGCAGTAAAACGAAGTAACAGTTTATAGAATCGAGGATCTAATACAATAAAGTTTCTTGAAAATATAATACTTTTAAATCTTAGTATTAAGTAGCTAAAAGGTAAACCTTTTTTTAAATCTCGCGATCGAACGCTTCGTCGTCAGCTGCATTTGGTGAATACTTTTTAACAGTAACCAAATAGTAGCTGTATATGTCTGAAAAGTGTTAAGTATTATAAATTATTAATTGACGGTGGCCCTTTAAATCAAAGAAATAATTCCTGGTGACTTCTTGGTTCGCCAACATTTGACATGATCAATAAAATAAAAAAATTCTAACTCCTAAAGCTAAACATTTTTTTATTTCATGTAATAGATAAAAACTGAACCCCAAATTAAAGCGCTGAAAGTGGAACTCTTGACTTTCAAAATTGAAGTTTAAACAATTGTTAATACACATTTTTTTCTTCAAATGCTCAATAATATACATGTTTCAAAATGGCAGCTGGCCGCACTTTCCAAATGGATAATTTTAAAGCAAATGCAGTTAAGCTGCAAAATTTAAAACTTTTATAAATTTTACAGGTCCAGATTTATATTGAGTTCAAAAGATATAAATCCACCTTATAATCTTAAATCAGGGTGTCCAGCGATTCTTCGGAATAAAATTCAAGATCTTTTCCATGTTTTCCAGGTCAAGAAGTGAAGTTTTTCCAGGTCTCCTTTTTTTACATCAAATAATGAAATAATCGTTTGCTATACATGTAAAAAAATGAGCCATTTCATTTTTTATTGTCCAACAATTTCTAAAGAAAGCAGAACCATAAATAAACAAACTCTTAATTTTTTGCGAACATAAGTTGTCTTCATGAAATCTTTGGGGATATTTTTAAATCTTTGGAAAGTCTTTGAAATCCTTGAAATGTTTTAAATCTTTAAAATATTTTGAAATCTTTTGAAATATTTAAAATCTTTGTGAAATCTTGAAATTTCTGTGAAACCTTTGAAAAATATTTTGGAATCTTTTAAAATTTTTGTAAAATCTTTGAAATCTTTGGGAAATTTTTTGTCATCTTTATGAAATCTTTGAAATCATTGTGAAATCTTTTTCAATCTTTGTTTATGAAATCCTTTGTGTTCGTTTAAAATTATTGACATCTTTTCAGATCTCCTCAAACTTGTTGAAACCTTTTGAAACCGTTCACAATCTTTGAAATGTTTTTTCTTGGTGTAAAATCATTCAAGTATTCAAAATCTTTGTGAAATATTCTAAACAAATTTGAAATCGTTTCAAATCTTTTAAATCTTTAGAAATCTTTGAAATCTGGTGTACTGTATCCATTTTTAAAACTTTCAAATTCTTGCATTCCTTTGAAATCTTTATACATTTTTTAGGAAATCTTTAAAATATTTGTGAAATCTATCTGAAATCTTTTATATTACTTTGAAATCATTAAAATATTTGAAGTCTTTGTGAAATCTTCTAAACAAATTTTAAAATCGTTTCAAATCTTTGAAATTTTGTTTACTATACCCTTTCTAAAATCTTTAAAATACTTTAAATCTTTTGAATATAAAAAATTACCTTGAAATCTTCATGAAATGTTCGCAATCCTTGGGAAATTTTTTGTGAAATCTTTTTAATCTACATAGTACACGCCGTTTTTAAATCTTTGAAATCATTAAAATCTTTCAAATCTTTGTGAAATCTTTTGAAATATTTGTGAAATCTTTCTTAGATCTTTGTGAAATCTTTAGTATTCATTGAAATTATTGAATTATTTAAAATATTTCTAAAATGTATACACGTATCGAAAATATTGGTTTCATTTATAAATCTCGTACCGATTCGTCTTCCTTTAACCAAAGCACCATTCTCACTCTTTATGGCTGCTCGCGCTGCTGGCTCATATTCAAACTGTACGAAAGCAAATCCTCGATTTATCAAAGACCCTATAATTGTCCCATACTTTGAAAAATGTTCTTTTAACTCAACTCTGTTCATGTCATCTGTCTGCAAATATCCGACGAAGATTCGCCTACTCGCCGTAGCCGGGTCTTTCAAAAGTCGAGCGGCCATTTTCTACCAGGTCTCGCATTATTCCTAAAAATTGAAACGTTTTAGAATTAAGTACTTGTAGGTAAATTTTGATGCGCGTAACAACTTCAACAAAGTCTTAACTCTATGACTGTAACCTTTCGTTCCTTCGAATTATGTGAGGGATATATCGACGCCTCTATTCAATATGGTCTATGTACTGACAGCGCCGTGTATGAGACTACACGCTGTGTATGAGCATAGGGAATAGCGTTGTTAGCACATAGACTCATATGGAATGGAGGCGTCGATATAAATTTTAATTTCTGGTACCCGCCTGCAGTAGATAAGGGGCCGTTCAAAAAATACGTAACGCTTTTTTGCCCCCCCCCCACCATTTAAAACATCTAAAGTTTTTAAAATATTCAATTTTTTACTTTTTACGGCGATTTATTTACAAATACTTCATCTTGAGAACGAATGAAGATAGGAAGCCGTCCAGTGGCTCTAAATGTGCAGTTTTGTGATGCAAGTGGAGTGCAATAATTAAATTTGTGATAAAATTCATCTTACGCAAGAAATATCATTTTGAATATTTCTGACATTAATCAGTGTTGGCACGTGGGCAGCACAGCGGGGCAAGTGTTAAAAAAAGTACACTTTCGATGACAATAGTTACTCCAGAGAAGTTACGATTGTCATCAGAAGGGCACGTTTTTTCTACCACTTGTCCCTCTGTGCTGCCCACGTACCAACACTGATTAAAGTGAGAAATATTCAAAATTATATTTCTTGTGTAACAATGATTTTATCATAAATTTAATTACTGTACTGCACTCGCATCACAAAACTGCACGTTTGGTCGAGAAACCCTGTTTCTTGGGATGTTTTGCCCTCTAACTATTGCTTACAGATGCTTTTTATTAAACAATTTCGGGATGAAAATAATTTTCGGTCATTTCCCGGTTAATTCGAGGTCATCAAACATTTTCCCCAGTCATTTAAAAAATAGTTTATCATGAAAAGTAGTTAATGCAATGACTTTTCTTATTCCCTTAATTGTTTGATCAACAATTTTTTGAACTAAAATAGATGTTATCACATTTTTTGCTATAATTAAAGAAGGAGAACAATAATTGAAAGACTTTTAATATTTGACAGGATTCTTTCCAAATCAGGCTGGTTCTACACTACAAGACGTTAGAGTATTTCAATTTTGACGCTTATTTCCAAAAATATACACATTTATACACCTTTTTTTTAACTTCGATAGTTTCTGACATAATCCAGTTATTTAGTTATAGTAATAATTATTATTGTTCAGTAACATTTAAAATATAGGATCATTATAAATTCAATAAAATAATTTTAAATTCAAATTTTTGAATTCATTATTCTTGAAAGTTATTTAAAGTGTATCTTATAGAAATCCCCTGACTTTTGCAAGCTTATTTTTTTGTAATCCCTGACTTTTCTAATCAACGAATTTTCACCTCACTTTTCCCAAATTTTCAAGTTCAAAATTAAGAATATCGCGGCACTGAGATTTGTTTAAAAATATAAAGTCTAGTTTTATGAAAAAGACCCACACTTATACATTTTCCAAATTTTATGTTTAATTAATTTTTCCTTTCACAAGCAAGGCATCCTCTCAGTCTTATGCAGATTAAGTCATTTCTGGAGGGCGGATATTTTTTTTTTCTAAAAATTGAATTTTCAAAAAAAAAAAAGAAATGATTTTTCAACTAAACAGATGAATTGCTACTAAAATGATGAATCTTTAACAAAAAATGACTTTTTAACAAAATGGTTCAACTTTCAGACAAGTAATTGAATTTTCTAAGATTGCTGACAGAAAATTAATATTTCGAGTTTTCATAGAAACAAGAAGACAAGTAATTTTTATTCTCATTATGCATTAGCTTAATACACTATAAACAAGAATGTAGACGTGTCGAAATGAAATCCGCAAAGAGCGGGTAGAAAACAAGTAGAAAGTATAAAAAATTAATAGGTTATCATATTATGTACTTGTATATTTACCTCCCAGCTAACCTGTTACCATCCTGAAAGGTTCCTGAATGATCACATGTTATCAGAGGAATTGTTACTTGTATCTCAGTCTCCTAGCAGGTAACGGCATAATCGCCGTAGTTTACTAGGGAGGCTTGTTTGCAACCGTTCCCTGTCAGACTAGTAACATGGCGGTAACAGCCGGCAGCGATCTTCATTTATACATATACATTTTGGGTCTAACCTCTATAATGTAATTTCTTTTTCGTAAGGGTTCAGCTGATAAATATCTGTTTTTTTATAAAAGCTTTGTTCACATATTATCTCCCTTTTCTGGAACTTATTTATCGTTTAATTATGTTCCTTTCCAACATTTTTGCAAAAATATTCATAATTATAATTCCGAAACGATGTATATTTTGAGGTTAAGCTGTCATTGCACGTTGCGTTTCCAAACATCACTTTGTTACAAGCATGTGATTACAATGGCGGGATAATGTTACCTGCTTCACTTGTAATTTGTTACTACTTTGAGTGGGAAATATATTGTCACTGGGTGACCAGCATGGAAGTCACCAGTGACTGGTTTTTTTAATCTTGTTACAATTATGTGACTATTCGGACTAGTAACTGTGTTAGCTGGGCTTTGCTGATGTCGAAAAAGATGATTTTCACTAGGGAAAATATTCCACTAAACTATGAACACTCAATGTATGCAATTAAATTTGTATCAAACATCTAATCCTTTTACGAATCTCACAATTACTTGGAATTAATCGCTTGCTGATAAAGCCAGGCTCGGTCAACTCTGTAGGGGAAAATGGCGAATTTGTCGGACTATGGCGCGGGGATTGAGAGGCTTTGAGGGGTGCGAGATTAGTTCTCCTGCCCATCGCAGATGGCGCAAATTTGTGTGAAAAGCGCGTGCGCGGAAAATTGTTTGTTGACAATTGTTGTTGGCACGTGCTGTCTGGTGCTGTCATTGCAAGATGATACACATGTGACTCAAAGAATCCTACATAATGGATCGCAAAACTTGTGCAGTGAGTGGCTGTGGTTGTAAAAAAGTGAACGATAAGGAAGTGATAGGACACAAGTTTCCGACGCGACGTTCTGTGGGTTTACAGTGGCTGGAGAATACGGGAAATGATGAGCTACAGAAGTTACCGTATGAGACCATAACCTCGCAACGGTTTTTCGTGTGCTTATACGAATTATTTGCATCATAAGTTAAGGAATCTGAAAGCTATGCATAGAGATAACTATTTCAGTTCTAAAGAAGCTTAATTATGCCTAAAATTCTATTCTTGAAGTTTTGTTTACACTCAGTAACACTTAGCTTTTAGGATAGGATACCGAATTCGGTAACACTTTTTTAATATTTCCTAATAAAATCAGAATAAAATTAAAAATGTGTATACACTGCCAAATAGAGCTCGAAAAAAAAATATTTTTCACTACTTGTGAGGATTTTTACGTCCACTCTAAATACTTTAAAATTAATTTCGTCCGTTATATATATTCAGATATATTCAGATTTCAACTCCAGTTGTCTCGTTCAATCAGTTAAAACTGGTCGAAATTTTAATAAAAATTTATTGGAGAAAGGATTATTTACTGAAAGTTGTCAAAAATCATCTTCCTAGACTGTGCTCTCAAACATGCCTTTATTTTTTCAAAAGAAAAATACTCATCTTTAAATAAAAAATATTGAATAAGTAATATTCATTTAATTATTATTTATTTTTATTCTATGTGATATGTTATTACACTTTCTAAATGGTTCTAAAAATCTTGAAATGCGTTTGTAGAAAATAAAACAGATGAAAATTTACACAAACCTACTTATTGTATTAACAGAAAACGCAGTAAAAATAATTTTCATTTCAAAATTTATGTGCACTAGAATTATGATTCATGATCTATGAACATCGTGTGAAATATTAAGATAAATAATTCTTCACTCTGTTTTTTAGAGTTCCATTTAAAAAGAAACTCAGCCCAAATTTCACCACTTTTTGACAACGAACCAAATACATTTTCAAACATTAATTTGATATAATATATAAATTTTCAAAAGTTTGAAATTTTATTCAAAAAAATAAAATATAGCAATAATGTATAAAATTATCTTCTGATTTCACATATAAAAAAACTTTACGTTGTAATTCAACGCTGCTTCATAAAAAATAAAAATGCTTGTATGTACATCCTAAATCGTCATGCAGTTACGTTTTTCTTCGAAAAATATTAAAATGAAGGCAAAATGAAGTGAATGAGAAATGTAAAATGGAAAATGAAATGCTAATTATCTTTAATTTTTTATTTTGCGTTCCCTATTTACATTATTTTGTCTTTATTCATCCTGTTTTCTTAAATTATTTTACTATTTATTTCACATATGCAAGGGGCATATACATATATAGGGACCAACACAGGCAAGCTTATGTAGTTCTCCTGCCCATCACAGAGAGCGCTGAATTTCGCCATTTATTTCCCACAGAGTTGACCGAGCCTGGATAAAGCCTAGTACAGCTTGAAGTGCACTTCACGGCAGTAGTTGAAAAGGTGCTCAGTACGGGTTGTTTCGGAAACATTCGGTAGACTTCACGATCGAATATCGATTACTTAATGGCGGGAAATTCAAAAAAGGAACAGATGGCCGTTTTAGTCATAGAAAAAATTATCGGTCATTACCCGACTCCCAATAATTTTTCAGTCAAAGAAATTAAAAAATTCGAAATCTTAAAGCTAAGTTTTTTTTTCATTTGAAGTAATAAAAACTGAACTGGAAATGAAAGCCCAAAAACCTCAAAAAATATAAATCCACGCTATCATTTTCAATGCTCTAAATTGAAGAATGAATCAATAAATTAGTAAATTTTCAAAATTATATCATTTGGAGCAATTTTAAGTTAGAAACATTAAAATATATGCATAACATTTTTTTTTAAAATAAATTTATTATGAAACTTTTCACAATTCTTGAAAAACTTCTCAATATTTTGTAAAATTATCTCAAAATTATTAAAATTATTATTATTATAAGTGCTAGTTTCAAATTAATGGTTGTTCACTTGTTAATTATACATCAAAACTTGTTTTTGTTTCAAATATTTTTGAATATGCTCTTAAAATTATTTAAAAATCCTTTAAAAATCAAAATTTTATTTTAAAATCTTGAAAATCTACATTTTGTTTCGACATTTTTGAAATCTTTACAAATTTTAAATTATTTTTGAACTTTTTTTAAACTTTGAAATATTTTTTTAAATGATTCAATTTTTATCTAAAAAATCCTACAAAATTAAAACAAAAATTTTGTTCTGAAAATTTTGAGAACCTTTTTAAATCTTGTTAAAAATTCTCTTAAAATTAATTTTCGAAAATAAAAAATCATTTTTAATTTTCTTAGGAATATTAGGAAAATTTTGTTTTCCTGAGGAAACCTTTCACAATTCTTAAAAAGCTTCAAAATTTTTTATTCGAAACCTGCAACCTTGAGGTTAAACTGCCTGGAATGTATTCTTTACGGTGTCCCGAATAAAAGTTCTTATGTGCACGAGGTCCCAAAAGTCCTTGAGTTTCGAGTTACAGGCACATATCAAGTCAGTATAGCGCCCAGAAAGTTGACAATCATATAATATAAAGATCATCAATTTATGACCTTCAAGTGCCTGTAATTCGAAACTTAAGGACTTTTGGGACCTACCCAGGAAACAAAAATCCATTCACTTTCTTTGAATGGCTTTCGAAGTCGTTTGAATAGCGTATCTATCACTGGAATTCCAGATTGAGGCCGATTGGTTTTGAACAGAATTTTGCGCGTTACTATTTTTTTGACATACTTATAAGCCACAAAAGCCTTCACATCCTCTAGAACTAAAATAGCAAAGGGAATCTAGTAGCCTTGCAGATGATTTCTCTTAATCTATCAATAATTTATAAATTTTAAAAATCATGTGAAATATGGCAGCCTAACCTGAAAAAAATCGGTCTTATTCAAAAATAGGTAAACCGATTCAATATGACTTTGATTGAAATGGACATTGTAGTACATTGCAGATTCGAAGCCATTCGAGAAACTGACCGATTCACATAGTCGCAAACCAATTCAGTTTTAAAAATCTCAATCTGCAAATGACAGATACGCAATTCACGGAGTCGCTTTTTCAGTGGGTTCTTTTTTCCTGGGTAGTGCACATATGAACTTTTATTCGGGACACCTTAAAGAATACATTCCAGACAGGTTAACCTCGAACGACTCAACGTTTTTTCTTGGTATTTTGTGCGGGGTCCTTTCAAATTGTTTTTGAAATTCTTTCAAAACATCTCAATTTGTTTTAAAATTATTAAAAAATTTTTCTTAAAAAATTGCCTTAAAATATTCCAGATACTTTTTCTTCTTCTCATTGAATGTTCAAAATTAATTTTTAATCTTGTCAAAACTTCTAAATATCTCTTAAACTTACTAAATTTTTTACTAAATTAATAAGTGTCTAACTGTTATTTATATATCAAAATTTAATAATTTCACTTACAAATTGAAATAATTTCTTATTTTGGAAAAATAACTTAAAATTTTCTCAGGAATCTCAAGAAAATTTTTGTATTATCCTAAAACCTTTCAAAATCCTTCAAAAGCTTCAAAATTTTATTTAAAAATCTTCAAAAATTAACATTTTGTTTCAAATGTTTTAAATTTTGTTAAATTCTTAATCACTTTAGAAATTTTTTCAAAACATGTAAATTTCTTTGAAAGTAATTAAATTTTTTTCTTAAAAAATTGCTTTTTTGTTGGGGACGTGAAAGTACGCCACATCTGGGAGGTCACTGAAAATGTAGAACTTTCACCCATTGCCCTAGCAGAAATGAAGTCCAAGATAGTGGGTCTAGATTTTAGACAAAAGCAGTATGTCTGCATAATGTCTAACAACATTGAAGCACAGTAGTTTTTGATAAAACTGTTTTTACTTTATTCAATTATGCTTACTTCTTTTATCACCTTTCTCCCGATTGCCAATTATTTTATTTCTTTTATTTTTCTTATTTGTAAAATAGTATTTAAGAAATTTTATGTTTATATGAAGTATTGTAAGTAATTAATTTAAAGAAATTGAATATGTATGCTTCATTACTAACTTCTAATTACAGTTTTATATCATACATAAAGGTAAAGTTCATTATATTTTTTTAGATTATTTTATTTTACTGTATTTACATTATTTTAAATAAATCTGAAAAAAACTAATTTTAAAATTCACTCATCAGAACGTATTAAATTGACATCAAATTTTAAGTTTCTCGAATTTTCAACCATATGCAAGTGATTAAATTGACTTCAATTTCCGAGTTTTCTGTATCGAATTAAATAATATTCATCTGTTCGCAATTTGTACTTGCCAGATGGTATTGAATTGGCCTCAATTTCCGAGTTTTCAGTATCGAATTGAATAACATTCATTTGTTCGCAATTTGTACGTGCCAGATGGTATTAAATTGACCTCAATTTCCGAGTTTTCTGTATCGAATTAAATAAAATTCATTTGTTCGCAATTTGTACGTGCCAGTTGGTATAAAATTGATTTCAATTTTCGCGGTCGGCTGACGTAATTCAATGGCATTGGTTTGCTCCCAATTATCACCCGCCGGAGAGAATTAAATTATCTTCAATATTCGAGTTTGGCTTACGGTATCAAGCAGTATTAACTTGATTACAATTTTTATCTTCCAATTATAATTAAAATGTATACATTCGTTAGCTGAAATAATCATCACATTAAATGGGATTGAAATGCGACACAATTTAATCACGATAAAAGAAATTAAAACGTATATTTCAAAAACGTAATTGATAAGGTTTTCAAAACGTTTGAAATTCGACGATATTTGTTCGCACATTTATGAAATTCAATTCACGCCTTCTTACTGGGGTACTTGTACGCTGACAAGGAATTGCTGGAAAAAATCCAGAATTCCAAATATTCAATTTTTGAACCCGTTTCGCGAAAATTAATGCTCGTGAACAAAGAAACGGTCAATATAATTGGACAAGTAGTAATTCAAATTATATAAGGCTCTTTTACACCTTCCGTCAACCGGTCGTCGACCGACCAACAAATCGGAATATCCATTCACACCTTCGGAAAATTCAGTTGAATCTAGTAATATTTTAGTTATCTTCTGAAACTCACTGAAAGATTACTAAAATATTACTAAATTTCACTGAATCTGGCGAAGGTGTGAATGGATATTTCGATATGTTGGTCGGTCGACGACCGATTGACGGAAGGTGTAAAAGAGCCTTAATCGAAAAAAAAATGAAACAGTCAATGTTCAGGTTAGTCCTAAAATTAAAATCTGTAGGCATTCTAGGTAGAGACATGCTAAAAGGGAGTCCCCCATCTGCTATCATATGGAAGCATTCCCACATTCACTACCCCTTCCAATAACGGAAGATAAAAAATAAACTAAACCTGACATTAAAGTGAAAGAAACTAAGGAAAGAAAAATGAAAATATTAGGGACACATCATTAATTAAAAAAGAAGAAAATAGGAATTCAGATAGGAAATCGAAATTCGAAGGTAGTATTAACCTCAAAAGTATTAGAGAAAGTAACAGAATTAGTTCAAGGTTACAAGATAGCGAAAATCCCTTAGAAACTACCAATCCTAACCAATCCCTAAAAACGCAAAACGGCCAAATTCCTACAACAAATCCTACGAAGGATATCCCAAGCTTAATGAGCATCCCCACAAGTAACAAATTCCAACCTTTAGAGAGCATCTTCACCCAAGACACAAGCGGCAACTCAAGCACACAAGACTAATTTAGTTTAAGTAAGCCGAAAATCAGGAGGAAAAATAAGGAAAATAAGTTGGCGAAAATTGTTTATTATAGTAAATACGAGAACACGTACAGGAATAGCGATAGTAATCATTGTAAAAATAAAAAAGTTACTAATCGGAAAAAATTAGAAAGGGAATCTCAAAAAGTCAGTGAGATATCGGAAAGCGATAACAGAAATCAATGTGTTAATTTTTAAAATAAAGTTATTAGATTAAGTAGTATTTCAGATAGATTAGGAAAAATGAACGAACAAGATAATTGTTCACCGAAAATTTGCGAAGGCATTGTTGAGCTTAACGAAAGCCAACAATCCCAACTAGGAAAACTTTTAGAAAACAAAATAAAAATACACCAGGGAAAAGAAAACAGGGCAACTGATTTAAAGAAACATAAAATTGACGTCCAGGGCCACGATCCCATTAAACAACAATATTACCACGTGAGCCTAAGGATTAAAGAAATAATTTATCAAACAGTAGATAAATTATTAGAACAGGATATAATAAAACCCTCTTGTTCTGATTGGTCAAACCCAGTTGTAATGATCAAAAAACCGGGTAAGGATTATAGATTTCGTTTACATTTTAGTAAGGTTAATAATATTACAAAAAAGGACCTCTACCCAATCCCACTCATGACGGAAATACTGGACACTTTAAGATCAGAAAAATTCGTTTCAAAAATCAATTTAAAATTAGCTTATTTACATAAAGACGAAAACTCAAAACCAATAACAGCATTCACAGTCCCTGGAAAAGGCATGTATCAATTTAAAAGGTTGCCATTTGGTTTAACCAAGGCTCCAGCCACTTTCCAGAGACTGATGGATAAAATTATAATTCCAGACTTAGAATCAAACGTTTTTTGATATTTAGACGACATTGTATTTGTAACTCAAAATTTTTATGACCATTTAAAATACTTGAATATTGTATGAGATAAAATCAGTTATGCAAATTTAACGAGCAGCGCGGACAAATACGAGTTCGGCTGCTCGGAAATCAAATACTTAGGTTTTAAAGTAAATGAAAAAGGACTGCAAGTAGACAATACAAAAATCCAACCAATATTAGAATTCCCTAAATCGAAAAACATAAAACAATTACAGCGCATTATAGGAATGGCAAGTTGGTACAGAAAATTTATCCCACACTTCGCCAAAATAATAGAACCACTAAACAGATTACTGAAAAAAGATAAGACATGGGATTGGGAATTAGAACAAGAACTCAGGGTTAGGAGCCGTACTTACGCAAAAAATTCACTTTCGTAAATGACGTGATTGCATACGCGAGTAGAAGCCTAATTAGTGCCGAATCTCGGTACTCGGAATCAGAAAAAGAATGCCTAGCGGTGGTTTGGGCCATACGGAAATTTATACCATATTTAGAAGGTTATAGCTTTAAAGTAATCACGGACCACTTGGCGTTAAACTGGCTCCATAACCTAAAAAACCCCAACGGCCGATTAGCCAGATGCCAACGACAAAACAGACGACTGGTACTCAACAAAAATGAGAAAAGTTAAAAAAAGACCAGAAGAAAATTACAAATACAGGTTTTAAAAGAAAATCACGATGACATACAAGCAGGGCATTTAGGTTTCGAAAAAACGCACGCGAGAATTTGTGAGTACTACTTCTGGCCAGGGATGTATGCGGAAATAATCAAATACGTAAAAAATGGCAAAATCTGTCAGAGAACCAAACAAAGCAGCCAGGCGAAATTAGATTTGATGGGGAAAAGAATTGTCGAAGAACCATGGAACATGATTGCTGCAGATATCATGGGCCCATTACCGCTTTCTAAGAAGAGAAAGAATCAATATATCTGAGTCTTTGTAGATTTATTTACAAAACTGGTGGAAATAATACCGATTAAAAAATCTAACGGAATTACAATAGAGTCAGAATGTCATAAACGTGTCATTTCGCTTTGAAAAACACCGCGGATTCTCCACACCGACATTTGCACGGAATTTGTCAACAAAAGTTTAAGAGACTTAACAGGAAGATTCGGAATAAGACATACGAAAACATCCAAATATTACCCCCAAGCAAATCCAACTGAGCGATACAATAGAACAATCAAACAAATAATTAAAATATATCTAGAAAATGACTACTCTTCCTAGGACGAACATATAGATGACCTACAATTTGCAATTAATACTAGTACAAATTCATCAACACAATTTACCCCAGCGTTTTTAAACTCTAGCTATTATAACATTATTACATGTAGGAAAAATGGAACAGGAAAATCACCGAGAACACCACGCTTTTGCAAAATAACATAAGGGCAAATTCAGAGAACTTCAAGTGCCAATTTTGTGACAAACTTATACCCAGGCATATTTACATAATACAATACACTTTTTTCAACGACAGACACTTCAGGTACAGGCAAAACTACACATGACGGACAAAAATACGTACAAGGGGGTTTGGAATATATCAACAGAAACATCAAAAACCTACTGGAAATTAACGCAAACAATACAAACCCTGAAAAGAGAATAAGGGACAGCACTGCGCGAAGGGGTTACCGACCCGTACCCGAAATTAGGCGGAACCCCCCGAGGGTTCCCGAAGCCCGAGACGACAACGAGTCCCGTCGCGTCGCCAGTCTTGCTCCGTCATTAGCTAGCTTAGCATATTGTCTCACTGTGGGTGAATCGCTGTGCCTCTTTGACTTGACTCTGTTGATCCTGGCCACCGACCGAAGCTCCCGCCTTCTGGGGAAGCTGTCCTACCGCTGCCGATCCTTGTTCGGACCAATCGACGCCACCGACGGGCTTCCTACCCCCGGCTTCAAGACTGCTTGTTGCTGCTGTTTCACTTTTTTAACCGCGACTTCTTTTACTATGTTTGCCCCCTTCTCGGCAATCCAACTCCCATCTCCCTCCTCGGCATTACCCCCGTAATAATATTTAGAGCAAGTTGAAGTTTGCTTTTACCAGAAGCATAGATCTTCAGGTCATCCACATGAAATACGTGAGTGGCCTTATGCTCGCGATGATTCGTGTCGCCGCAGAGGTATCCAGGAGAATTTCGTTGTGCAAGAGATAGAGGCAGAAGTGTTATGCAAAAGAGCAGAGCGCTCATTGTATCACCCTGAAAGACGCCCCTTTGGAAGGTGACCTTGTTCATTATCACACGATAATTTCCAGATGAGATAGTAAATCTAGTTTTCCAAAGGGGCATCAAACTCTCTATGCTTCTCAATATGTGTGGATAAACCTTCACGCTTTCCAACAGACAGATGATAAGTCTATGAGAGGTTGAATCGAAAGCTTTCCGGTAGTAAATCCAGACCATTGACAGGTCGCGCTGGTGGGCTGCTGCGTCTTTGCAGACGCACATGTCAATTAGCAGGTTCTCTCGGCAGCCTGCTACACCTTTTTTCGAGCCACGTTGTTCATACATCTCTCTCCACACAGGCTCAATTCTTCGAACAATCCTGTTGTTTAGGACAGCTGTAAAGATCTTATGCAGCGTGTTCAAACAAGTTATTGGCCTGTAATTCTCTGGGTTGAACAAGTTGCCTTTTTTCGGGAGCAGTATAGTGCGTCCTGACACCAGCCACTGCGGAATGGGCCTGTCCGACTTTAAATATGAGGTGAATATGCGGGGCAAATGTGGGTGTGTAGAAGTAAACTTCTTCCACCAGAAGTTCTGGATAAAATCTGTTCCTGCAGTGGAAAAGTTCTTCGTGCCCCTAAGTGCTTTTTGCACCTCTTCGGCAGTGATTGATGAACATTCCTCCTCAGATGTTATGGGGTCGCAAAATTCCTTGAAGCGGATGATATTATCAGTATCTTCTTTCAACTCCAGTGTTTTCGGGATCTTGTATACCTCTCTCGAAGAGGTCTCTACCTCGTTGGGCTTGTGTGGATTTTTGATAGAAACAGGGAGATCGCTGAAGAGGCGCGATGGGTCAGTGAGAAACTGTTGATTCTCCCTGACCCATCTCCCATCTCTCCCTCTTCTATATTTTCCTCCTTGCGTCGGATAACACTCGTATTTTGTCAACAATATGCTGCTTGATTGTCAGCAGATTTGACTTGTTCAGTGTGTGATTGTAGATCCTCAGTTCTTGGGGGAACTTTCGAACCCTTTACGTGAAAGGTTTACCAGATTTTATGTAGTCAATCACACATTAAACACGGGACGAATTTTGTCTTGCCCATCCAATCTTCTTGTTCAGTTGATGCAGGCGTCTTTTGTTCTTTTGATCCATCGTCGGTTTTAACCCTTTATTTGAATCAGCCAAAGCTCACGCAGCACCATTAACTGAACAATTGATGGTCCAGAGGTACCCTCCGAAATATTCTCACGAAGGGAGGCATCCATTTCAGCCAGATCTTGTGGCATAGGAGGAACCTGCATGTCAATGTTCCTCCTTGTCCTGAAATTGCGATCATCTCTCGGAAGTCTTAATGTCGCTTCATCATCTCCGTCTGCAGCTCGTTCAAGCTGCGGTTGGCGAAGCGCTCCGCGTACATGTCCATTTTTCGAGAGGCAGGCACGTTGATTTCACAATGACTAATGCTAAACGTGCTGAGACTCTAGGTGTTTCTAGCACCACAGAGTGTGCATACGCGCCATAAAGCCTCCGTGGTAGGGATAATGCTGGCATCAAGCAGTCTAGCAAGTCATCCTTGAGTTGATTCGTCCACTCAGTGTGGGTGTTTCGCCGGTTCGTCGACGTGTTTCCCATCTAAATTATTTTCAGCACCCCGAACTGTAGGGTGATAGGCACTGTTTGCTGACCGATTGTCGGGTGCTCGGCGCGTTGGATCGTTTTGAACCGTATCTGCAACTTTTTGCTTGTTTAGTGGAGTCATTGTTATTCCTACGAGCAGCTATAAAAAGTGTTCGTTCGTCCTTGTAGAACCCCGTATGCAAGGATAAGGCTGCATACTAGGAGAGGTCGCCCGGTATTCCATCCCAGTCACCGTTTCAGCTATCGGCAAAGCTACTGAACGCGTCCTCGGGTTGCGGATAGAGGGTCCCTGTACCAAGGGTTTCTGCTGAATATGGTCACCATAATTAATAAGCAGTCGCGGACAATTGTCCAGGGATGGTCCCGAAGGTGTAACCCCTAAGCGAAGGCGTTGCAACTGTGCCGAAAGCTGAATGGCACCTGGGTGAGGTGTCTAAAACGGTGACCTGGGATACCGGGCGACCTCTCAGAGTACCAGCCTTATCCTTGCACGCGGGGATCGACAAGGATGGACGAACCCTTTCCCTACCTGCTCGTGGGAACAACAGTGACAACACCAAACATAGTTGTAGTAATTGCGTTTCAAAACAATCGAACGCGCAGGGCTCCCGACAATGGGTCGGACAACAATGCCGACTATCCTAGAGTTGGGGGAGCCAATCAAGACAGATTCAATGCGATTGACCGGCAGAATCTCATTACTTTTGAGTGGACGGATCGACTCAGAGACGACCTACTGGAGTGCTATGATACCAGTATGGCCCTGAACGAAAATGTTACATGGCGCGACGGCATACGCTGTCGTGCGAGAAACACCCAGAGCACTCACATTTTTCGCATAAACGTCTGCGAAACCGTACCGAGGAACTTCGGAAAAGGGGTTATATAAGTGGAGCGCCTACTCAACCGCAGCCAGAACAAGCCGGCAACAGAGAAAGAGAGGCGACACTGAGACCAACCGCGAACAGGCATCCAATAGAGGAAGAAAGACGCTTCAGGACCCGGAGAAACATCAACATTCAGGTTTCTCCCAAGCCCAAAGATTTGACTGAACTGGATGATGAGCTTCGTGGAGATTTTCCCGAAGAATCCGACCTCTGGACTATCAATTGTGGTGTGTACAATGCAGCGAGAACTTTGGCAGATGCAAACCGTAAAACAAAACCAACGGTTGATCATAAGACCAAAAGACGAATACATCAACTCAGCGCAAAGATAGGCTGGGCAAGACAGCACGCGTCCCGCATTCAGTGTGTGATTGACTACATAACATCTGGCAGGACTTTCACTGCCAAGATTCGACAGTTCGCGGGCGAACTGCGGATCCGTCATCACACAATCAACAAGTCAAAGCTACTGACCATCAGGCACAATATTGTTGACAGAATACGAGTACTATCTAACGCTAGGAGAAGTCTAGAGCGGAGAGAGAGGTGGGTCAGAGAATATCAACAGTTTTTGTCTGACCCATCTCGACTCTTCCAAGACCTTCCAGTTACTGTCGACCATCCGCCCAAACCATAGGAGGTCGAAGCATTTTGGAGCGAAGTCTACGAAGTCCAACATCCACTTGAAGAAGACTCAAAGAACATAAATAGCTTCAAGGAGCTGTGCAATGTCCTCATAATAGCTGAGGAGGAATGCCCACCTATCACTACCCAGGAGGTGAAAAACGTATTAAGAGGCATGAAGAACTATTCCGCTCCGGGACCAGATGGTATTAAGACCTTTTGGTGGAAGAAGTTTTCTTCAACCCACCAGCATCTGGCCCGAATTTTCACTGAAATTTCACGCGGCTCAAAGAAAGGCGTATCAGGATGTCGGGAGAACCTGCTCATCGATAGATGTGTTTGTAAAAACGCAACATCCTTCCCACGATTCCTATTGATGGCCTTAAAGGTTCATCCACACATCGTGAGGTGCATAGAGAGACTAACAGGGTTGGTAACGGATAATACTCCACGTATTATACGTGGTTTTCTACGCGAATATTACCACGTATATTACCTCTTTAGTTTTCTACGTGATTTGACGTATATTACGTCCGAATGGAAACATACAGTGCGCATGCGTCCATATCGTAAAATACTTCTCATAACCTATTTTTATTGTCGGTCGTGGACGCCATGTTCACTCGTGAATCTCGCGCCAAATGCCAATGTTTAAAAATTCCTTGCATTTGAATAAATGTTTAAGCAGTTTGAGGTTATAATTAGGGAGACCCTGCTGAATGACATATATATTATTCAATATGATCCATAATAATTATTATCGAAAGAATCAACAATTATTTACATAGCTGTGGCTTTCTCGACATTTTAGGCTAGTATTTTTTAACATCTCATCACAGAAGACACTTTGTGAAAGTTTTCTGTCCTTCCTTCTTCCGCTCAAAAAACAAATCCTTCCATGGGATTGAATTATGATGTTGGGTATTTTGGTCCAGCCCATGCATAATTATTATTTGCAATTACTATAACGCATTCAACAGAATTATTAATAATTATTATATTTCAAAAGTGAGGTTATGTACATGTCAGCACTGATTTTACAAGTCAGCCATCTTGAAAACGTAACTTACAAGAGTTTTCTACGGTTTTCTACTGTTTGCGACGAATATTACGTCAAAAACGTATTATACGTAGAAAATACTCGAGTTACGCGTAACTAACCAACCCTGGAGACTAATGCCGCTTTGGAAAACCAGATTTACTATCTCATCTGGAAAACATCGTGTGATCACTAACAGTGTCACCTTTCAGAGAGGTGTGTTTCAGGGCGACACCATGAGCCCTCTCCTCCTTTGCATCACATTATTGCCACTATCTCTCGCACTTCGCCATTCCGAAGGGTGCCTCTACGGCAAACCAGGAGATCGAAAGCATAAGGTCACTCATGTATTTTACATGGATTTTACATGGATGATCTTAAGATCTATGCTATAAATAAAGAGAAACTACATCTAGCTCTAGACATTGTCAAAAAGTACACTCAAGACATTGGAATGGAGTTCGGGTTAGAGAAATACGCGAAGGTTAATTTGAAGAAAGGAAAACTTAATAGCATCCCCGAAGATCCTGATCTCGTCGACAGAAGCTCTATGCGACACCTTGGCGCTGGAGAGACCTATACATACCTGGGCGTGCCACAGAGCCGCATTCAGGACGTGACATTTATAAAGGATACTCTCCGATGCAGATACAAACGTCTCATCCGACGGATATGGTCTTCCGAACTGTCAGCGTGGAACAAAGTATCTACGACGAACACGCTTGCCGTCCCAATAGTACTCTATTCATTTGGAGTATTTCCATGGACGAAGGAGGATCTCAGATCCCTCGATATAGGGTCCCGAAAGGTTATGCACATGCACAAAAGCATGCACGTAAAGTCTTCTGTTCCGCGACTTTACATCGCACGCCGTCAAGGTGGTCGCCGAATACTGAATCTTGAATGTCTTCACAACAGGATTATTCTGGGTACAGCACATATAATCGCAAATGGACAAGACCCCCTTCTTAAAATTGTCAGAAAGCACGAAGAAGTGGGCAAAGGGGCGTTTCTGTATAAAGCAGCGGACGAGGCTGCTGAAACACTCGGCCTTGACTTCAATATGAGGGGTGAGCAAAATGCATCAAGTCTTAACCATCTTGAATACTGTCTACTGAAGGCCCGGATTAAGAAAGCACAGGAGAAAAACTTCCGCGAACAGCTCCTCGACAAGAGGATGCACGGCATCTTCCACATAAATTTGGAAGATCAGTCGATGTCATATGAACTAACGTTTGCTTTCCTTAAATCGCCCGGATTGAAGTCGGGCACGGAGGGTTTCATTTTGGCATGTCAAGATGGTGTAATTTCGACTCTAGCATACCGTCGCCACATTTTGAGCAAAGACATTCCCGATGATAGCTGAAGAGCATGTCATGCACACCCCGAGCATGTAGGACACATACTGTCTAGTTGTCCTTCTCATGCGGGAACGACCTACATCCAAAGGCACAATGCGGCACTAAGAGTGCTTTATTACCATCTCTGTCACTCTTACGGCATTAGCCCTAATATCGCTCCGCTAAACGCTCCTAGGGAAATAGAGGCAATTGTCGAAAATGAAAAGTGCCGCATATACTGGAACTTCATATTCTCGGCAATTGTTTCTGTTGCGCTCTCGAGGCCTGACATAGTTCTCCTTGACTTCGAGAAATGAACCATGTTCGTTATCGAATTTTCGGCACCAGCTTACAAAAACGTCACAGCCAAGGAGAAAGAAAAGAAAGAGAGGTATAAAGATCTTATAAGGGAGTTGCGACGGTTATACCCGGAATATTCTGTTAAGCTAATCGTCTTAATCATCGGCGCTGTTGGAGGTGCGAAGGTTTCACTGGTTAATAGCCTGAAAAGCATCCCTGTGTGTCAACAAAATGCTGAGACACTTGCGGGGAAAACGCATAAGGCGGTTGTCCTTGGGTGCTCCGTGTCCTCAGGGTGCACGAGACTTTTGCCGGATTATCGTATTGAATTCGTCGCAGACTGCAACCACCTATCTCACGATCGTGAGACGCGGTTGCTGCTGAAATTTTACCACGGTTTCGCTGGGAGCGGGTGCAATTTTTCAGATTAGCACCCGCTCCCAGCGAAATCCTGCGGTTGTCCTTATGACAAACTTTTAACTATATATATTATATATTGTAACCGCAAACTTTTGGCTTAGTTATCTAAAGATCTTAGTTAGTCATTTTTAATCAATAATTAAGGTAAGTAATAATAAAAAGGGGTTTCTCATGGTGAAAGAATAATATTTAACGTAAAATTCGGTTTCTACTTTCTAACTCGAACTGCACTTCGCGCGAGCTTCGTTTTCAACGCACTATTGTATTCTCTCAATATTATTTTAGATTAATCTTGCTACAGATATCTTCTAATTATTTCTCTTGCACTTCTTTACGTTGAAAATACGAACATTTTAGGCTAATGATGATTTTGTATTAGAGTAATCTTTTTTGTGATTTTTGTCTATTCCTCTACTTTCTTTATCCTATTCTTTTTTTAATATTCTAAGAGATCAAAAAGGATTTCCTTCCTTCACAAATCAAAGTCCTCCTTAGAGTTTTCAATTTCTTTTTCAACTTAAATTCAGTCTTTCAATAAATTCTCTCTAAGATGACTATTTATACAGTAAGGAATTGTTTTGGGTACACTCCCCAGTGAGTAACCACAAGCTCATAAAAGGTAATTATTATTCTCTGCAAGTGCTCACTGGCATAAAGGATAATCCTAATACATGGAAAAGGAACCTATTAATTTTTATGTATTGTTTTATAACCTTCATTCAGGTAGCTACAACTCAATCTCCAGGGGGTGCTGTGCGAGCACGTCCGCTGGCTATAAGCTGGGCCGAGGAATGCTTGGGCCTCAAGTAGTTGGTTTATGAGGTTGAAGCAAGGAAGGGAGAGCGAGGGAGAGCGTCCCAGGACAGACTCGACTTATATTTTTAAAGATCTTCCTTCAAATGGTTTTTTCAAATTTGGGACTCTTAGGTCTCTTTTCTAAAGAGAGAGATATTCCTTCTCACTTTCTATCTTTCACGAACAATCACTTTCGCAGCCAGGTAGAGGAGTTGACTCCTCGTTCTGCATGTAAGTGGCTTGAGACGTAAATGAGATATAGTAAATTATTAGATTTAATTTTATTGACCACTTGTCACGGCAGACCCTGACAAGTCCTCGAAAATGTAAATCCAATAAATGTCAACGGATATAGAAATATTCAAATGAGGGCAATTGCCAATACACAATTAGATATTTTTCATAAATTATGGTGGATCTCTGCCACAGATAAAACAAGATATTCTCTTTATATAGGATGATCTGAGAGACTTGAAATATTCCACTCTTGGGAGGTCTTGTGAGGCAAGGCGAGAAGATAGATCTTCAAGCCTTCCCTCCAACCCATGCGATCTGCGCTCCCATTCACCCTCCCACACTTATGCAATAGCGTTTGAGTGGGAGTTGTTGGATTTTGCGCTTTACTCTTTTTCTTGTGTGATGCGACTTTTACGAAGAATCACGCAGGAGATATACTTTTTACCTATTTTCAGGCTACCCCTGTAACTCGCAGGTTACAATGTATGTATGTGTATATATATATATATATATATATATATATATATTAGGGTGACCCAAAAATATACATTTTGGAATTTTCGACCCGCGTCGACCCCAAATCGTTCTCTCGTAGAAACAAATAAATACATATTTTTTATTTTGAAATAAAATGATTCTTAGTACGTTGTGGAGTATTTTGAAGTTTTCTCCTAATGTACGAATTAAAATAGAAACGTTTCAAAAGAACCTGAAGGGAGCCCTGAGATTTAACCCAGCCGGCAGTTTTAGTATTATTACTCTGCTATTTAACTCATTGAAGTCAAGTGTCCCCCTAGGGTTGGGGTATTGTAAACAAATTAGTTTGTTCCCTAGAAAGTGCGAAAAACATGTGGGAAATGTGCTGGGTTACAGGTTTGGGCCTGTAGCAGGGAGCTTTATGGTCGAGCCTGAACCTGGAAGTCCTAAGCCTCTAAGAATAAGCCACTCTGAGTTCAACTTAGCTGCCATAAATTCTTCAGGTTCGGCGAAAAGCTCCTGCTGGACTGAAATTTTTTATTTTCACTCATTTTCGTAATCGCTTCAGAGCTATAAATTGAAAATTAATGAACATTTTTTTTATAAATCTGTTCTTAATATCTTCAACAATGCTTCTTGAAAATTTTAAGTTAAACAATTATATCTGAGGCTCGCTACGAGTCAACAAATATTGCAATTTTATGCAACTTTACTGAGAAGAGAACAACTTTATAAAAGGGTGAAGAAATTGCCTTATAATTTCTTGAACAAAATCGAAGAAGTAAAAAAACTATACGCTTTACGTGATGAACTCCATAAGACACAAAAATTGCTCCACAATGCACTAAAAATCGTTTTATTTCAAAATAAAAAATACGTATTTATTTGTTTCTACGAGAGAACGATTTGGCGTCGACGCGGATCGAAAATTCCAAAATGTATATTTTCGGGCCACCCTAATATATATACCCAAAATATTCGGTGCAAGTAATTGTCCTTGTGATAGGTGCTCTCGGAGGTGCGAAACTATCACTGGTTCGTAACCTGAAAGCCATACCCGCGTGCCAAAAATATCCCAAGGTACTTGCGAGATGGATGCAGAAAGCTGTCATCCTTGGGTCGCTTCGTGTCCTCAAGACCCGTGTTCCCTGTGACCACCCATCTCACGGTTGTGAGACGTGGCCATAGGTGTGATTTACCGACTTTCTACTGGGGGCTATTGACATTTTTGTAGATGACAGATGCTCTCAGTGGGACCCTGCGGTGTTTGTTTAACTCTTTTTTTAAATTATATATATATATATATATATATATATTATATTTCATGTTCTTCATACGTTTGTAAATAGATGTTTGCATGCTGATTCGAAGCCCGGCCTGTACGTTAATGTAGAACTTGATGATTATAAGAAAAAGGCGATGGAAATTGCTATTTTAATCCTTAAAGGAATGCATCATTTTTATCGAAGCAAATTTAATTTTTCGGATTATTTAAGGGCTACTGGGGTTACTGATTTCAAATATAAATTAAAAATAACCAAATTAAAAAAGGCGAATTCAATATGGCTGATCGTAGTTGTAAAAATTAAACCGATTTCACTAAAAATTCTTACTTGGAGGTTTCTCTGGTCGCTAATTTCAAATCCAAACTCAAAATTTCTAAATTCAAAATGACGAATCCAATATGGCAGATCATAGTTGTAAAAAAAAACTATTTAACTAAACTGTGTTACACGGGGGGTTTCGGGTTGCTGATTTTAAATACGAAGTAAAAATGTCAAAATTGAAAATGGTGAATCCAATACGGCAGATCATAATTGTAATAATAAAACTGTTTTGCCTATAAATTGCTACACTAGAGTTTTTCGAATCGCTGATTTCAAATCCAAAGTGAAAATGTCAAGATTCAAAATGGCGGATCTAATGTAGCGTGCTATGTACGTCACATTAAATTATTTTTGCCGACTTTAGCGGCTAATTTCAGAACATGGACATCTTTTTCTGCATAATTAAAATTTACCTGAGCTCGTCTGTAAATAGCCGCTGTAGAGGCATCTTTTATTTGTACTCAAATGTGTATGTGTGGATTAAAATCACTAACAATACTTGTTTTTGTAATTTTTGTAATTGTAAAAATCGTTATTTTTACAATTATGATCTGCCATATTGGATTCGCCTTTTTGAGTTCGGATTTGAAACCAGTGACCTCAGAAGCCATTAAATATTCTAAATGATGAAATTTGCTTTGATAAAAATAATGCATTCCTTTAAGGATCAAAATAGCAATTTCCATCATGTTTTTCTCAGAATCATCAAGCTCTATATTAATTTACAGGACGGACTTGGAATCAACATGCAAATATCTATTAAAAAGAGTATGTAGAACATTATATATAATATCTATACGCTTGTCGTATTCGATCAACGAAATTTTTTACAAAAATTCCTAACTTTAAGATAGATTTTCAACTTCAAAATTTATTTTTCACACTTTGTCTATATATTTCCTATATTCGCTAAGGATTTATCTTTAAGCCAAAAAAAAATTATCCCTCTAGATCATTCCTATCAAAAGTTTTACGATTTTGAGACAAAATTCCACAAAACCGGCCATAGTGCGGCGGTGGATTCTGATAAAAATTGGTTTGTTTTACAGTGATACATGCTCCATTCCAATAACCCCTTGACTCCTCTCAGTTCTCCATTATGGCTTGTCAATGCGCATTAATGTCGAAATTATGGTGGAAATGTGGAATCAGGTGGCGTCCATCTTGTACGCGTCCATATGTATTTTGATGGTTTGATTCTTTTTATTGTTTTGAGTGTTTTGATTGATTGATATTTTGATTGTTGCTGCGCCTACAAGAACTTTAAACATGAGCATCCAATGAATCATCCTCGATGAAAACAACATGATGATAAAACAAAATAAGAAAGTTTATTGCCAAATAGCTTTGGAGAAGGTAAGTAATATAAACTACGTTTTTAAACTAAAATAACATAGCCAAAAAGTACATAGCCCTTTGTTTTTGATTTTTAATCTGGAAATAATAATATTTTTCTTACAGGAAACATTCAGAACCATTTTGTGGACGAGGCATTCATTATTGGAAGCCCTGAAGCCGTTGCTGGTGGAACATGTTAGTACAATTGTTTAAGTAAATTATAAAAAAATCTTTTTTTATCAATGTCTGTTAACAATGACCTTGTTGATTGTTTGATGGTTTTTAGTTGATAGGTGTTCAACGTCCTTCAAACAGTATCGAAGGAACCATTGAGCCTTTGATTCATACCTCGAGTGTTTGATGTATCTTTTAATGAGAATTATTTGATTGAGAACAATGTTTAACTTCCATCGAACACTTCTTCTTCTTCGGTGATTTTCTTTAGCACTAGATCTGTAGAGACATCTGGGTTTCCGCAGTGTAGATGTCCCTTGCTGGTAACAGCGAGACCTATCCGGTCATGGCGATTTATAGACTTGTTTCATTTATTGTAGTGTTTCAAGTGTAGATGGAGTGATTGGTGTTTAGCGTGCGATAGGCGGGAGGTTCAAAATTAGTTGTGTCCAAGTTTACATCTTTCACAACTTTCTATGGGTTCACATGCTATTAAGGCGTGAGAGGTTCTAAGCATGAGGTGTATGAGTATCTAATATTACTAGGTGAAGAGTAAAGAGGTAGCAGAAGTTAAACAAGCAATTCACAGTTTTTAAGAAATTTAAGAATAAAGTGACAAGCATAGCTGTTAGGGTCGCAGAGAATTCTCTCCACACAGAATGGGGGGAATTTTTTCATTTTAATTAAGGATTTTCCAAGTATTTTTCTTTGTTCATTGAAACGGGGACATGCCCACAGAACATGATTAATATCCTCGTCAAAGTCTCCACAAGGGCATTGCCCAGATTCTACCAAATTCTATCTAGCCAAGCTACTGGCGTGAGCATAATGGTTACTCCTAAGGCGTGAAATATTCACAATATCACTTCTTTTTTCACATTTTGACTTAAAAAACCAAGGTTTTGGTGAGTCCGAAAAATAGTTCTCAAAATAGTAAAGGCTCACTCTTCTGCGATCGCTGTCCCTTTTTAAGCCAGTATTAGACAGATTGTGCAGTTTATCGGAGATATATTTATAAAGGTCAGTATACGGGATTCTGATCTCTAAAGGTATACCGGTAGTTAGAGCAAACCTAGCGAGTTTATCTGCAACTTCGTTTCCAAAAATACCTTTATGTACAGGTATCCAGTAGAGGCTTATTCTTATGTTGTTATTTTCTGCATAAGAAACAAGGTTTCTGATTTTGTAGATAAGGAAGTTTTTAGTTTCTAAGTGGTTGAAATTTAAGCAGGCAGATAATACACTGCGAGAGTCAGAGGCTACTATGGCGGGAGATATTTCTTTTTCTATGATAATATCCAAAGCTTCCGAGATAGCAATATCTTCAGCGGTAAAAATGGTGGAATGGTGGAAAATTTCATATTGTTTGAAAATTTGGAGAGGACATGTAATTCCAATTCCTGTTAGTAGAGCATCTGCTTCCTTGGAGCCGTCTGTTTAAAAGATACTTTCGTTTTCAAGATTGTTTTTTATATAGTGATTAAAATCTAGATTTGGCGAAGGGCTGTCCATTAGCATTTCACCGATTTGTAGATAATGTTAGGAGTTTCAAATTCAAGGGAGTAATCTAAGAGATAATTGATGGGGGTATATGAATACATGATTTTGGGTTCAAATTTATTGAGGTAAATGTAAGCGTTTAGTAAAAAGAAGGTCTCTCTGAAATTATAAGCATTATTTCTGGTAGTGACAGTCTCTAGACGATAAAGAGAGTCAAATAATGGATGGTCTTCCATCGAGAAAACTTTCAGTAGAAATTTTGTAGTTAGAAATTTGAGTCGGCGAATCAGAGGAGGTTCTTTAAGTTCAGCAAACATAACTGGGATAGGTGTCGATCTACGGTAACCAAGGATAAGTCTTAAAATGCGCTTTTGGATTTTACAAATCTGGTCATAGGATTTAGATTTATGAATTGTTAAGGCTTGACATCCATAGGAAGGAAAATTAGAGAAGTTGAAGTGTTCTCCAGCGGAACTTTGGGATTAGTTTTGTTGAGATGGAGCTGAGTGCATAAGATTTGCAATGTCACCAGGAGAAGGGCGTTCTCGATTATATAAGAAGGCTGCGGATTTAATACCGATGTTACGATAGGCTGCAATTTTCCGGATATCTTATTTAGCAAGGAATTTGGGGCATTTTTTATCACTGGCCCAGTGGGGGCCATCACAGTTTAAACATTGAGGGGGTTCAGACGCTTTAGGGCAAATTTGTCCCTCTTCATGAACCTTTCCACGACAATGTAAGCATCGTGGGGTTTTGCAGATATTCTTTACATATCCATGTCTAAAGCAACCATAGCATATCTTTGATTGGGAGGCATAAGGGTCGACTCAACAGAAGTGGAAGTAAAGTTTGATGTCCTGAGGCAGTGTTTGTCCGTCGAAAGTCACTAGGACTGTGGTACCAGGAATAGGTTTACCCTCTTTGCCCTTCCAATCAAATCTTTTAGTCTCGAGAATGGGCACGGGGCTGATGGCACACACCTTCAATTCTTCCATGGTCAGATCAGTTGGGACACCTCTAATGATACACATACGGGTAACTCTAAAGTTAGGGATGAAAGCTTTAAGGTTGGGGTTTATCTTCTCTAAACTATCAACGATTCTATTGGCTCCGGAGCCGGATTTACAAAGAATTGTGGTTCTACCTGGACCTTTCTTTTTACATTCGATTACTTCGTCTTTGAAGTTTTTGTGCAAGATTTTGCCTAAGGAAAGGGTCCTAATAGGAGGGTTACTGATCGAGTCTATTTCTACAGTGAAAGGGCCCTTATTATACCTTGAATAACTGTTTCTCGGTTTAGGATTGACGTGATTAGAGGGAGAGTTATTTAATATAGTATGTCTGGATTTAGTTGTGATATCATGCTCTCGCAAGCCTTCAGGCGGTCTTTTGACGGGAGCCTTGACGAGTTTAGGCTGATCCTTAAGTAGGACTGACGTTGAAGGATCCGTATCCATGAAGTTAGTGTTAGTGTTCTCGAAACTAGATTCTAAGTCTAAACAATTCTGATTATTCTGTGTGGGGGCCATCTCTGAGAGAAGCTCTCATTGAGTTATTTTAAAGACCTCCTCATTAATCTCATCTGTTTCGGCATCGCCATCGATAGATTTCGAATGGTCAAACGACCCCATGCTTAGAAATCACGCTGGCCTGGCGGCCAGCGATCTTCTGAACGCCCACCT
>CAKNYM010046045.1:85533-112034 GCA_932195095.1 Andricus curvator
AATTCCATTGAAGAATCCTTAATTTCTTGAGGTTACCCATCGAATGTGAAAGAAGAAGATCTCGTATTATTAGAAGCAAGATATACAGGAGACATTCAGAGTTTATAAATTATTTGTTAACTGGAGTTCGGAGACTCGTATTAGTTAGGGATCTGATTAATTGTTCGAGGTTGACGTTTTTAAAGAGGGAAAGGATTGGAGAGAAGCTTTCAAGCAGGTCCATTAAAGAAGAGATCATATATGAGAGATTTTCAGTATAGATGGGAGAAAGATCGCGGTTGAGAAGAATTGAGGTTTTTTGGGTGATGGGAGGGGGTTGAGGTAAGAGGGGGGCGGGACGAATGACTCCAGGGCATGGTGGATTTATTCATTATGCAATTTTTGTGTTGATCCTTACGGTTTGATTTTGTAAGGGTGGGATCAGAGTTCAGGTTTACATCACCGAAGGAAGGGAAATTAGAGAAATTGAAATGTACGCTAGTGGAGCCTTGGGATAAGTTTTGTTGAGGTGGAGCTGAGTGCATAAGATTTGCAATGTCACCAGGAGAAGGGCGTTCTCGATTATATAAGAAGGCTGCGGATTTAATAGCAATGTTAAGATAGGCTGCAATTTCCCGGATATCTTGTTCAGCAAGGAATTTGGGGCATTTTTTAACACTGGCCCAGTGGGGGTCATCGCAGTTTTAACATTGAGGGGGTTCAGACGCTTTAGGGCAAATTTGTCCCTTTTCATGAGCCTTTCCACCACATCGTGGTTTTTGCAGATATTCTTTACATGTCCATGTCTAAAGCAACCATAGCATATCTTTGGTTGGGAGACATAAGGGTCGACTCGACAGAAGTGGAAGTAAAGTTTGATGTTCTGAGGCAGTGTTTGTCCGTCGAAAGTCACAAGACTGTGGTACCAGGAATAGGTTTACCCTCTTTGTCCTTCCAATAAAATCTTTTAGTCTCGAGAATGGGCACGGGGCTGATGGCACACACCTTCAATTCTTCCATGGTTAGATCAGTCTGCACAATTCTGGTTATTCTGTGTGGAGGCCATCTCTAAGAGAAGCTCTCGTTGAGTTAGATCAAAAACCTCCTCATTTATCTCGTCTATTTCGACATCGCCGTCAATAAACTTCAGATGGACCACCGACCCCATGCTTAGAAATCACGCTGGCCTAGCGGCCAGCGATCTTGTGAACGCCCACCTGTTTTTGCAGTTGCAGTTGAAATGCTTTTTAAAGAAACCAGTAAATGTTGAAGTTTTTAGGTCACTGCGCCTTTAAGCTTCCTTTTTTATACAAAGGGAGAGTCTCAGAGACAAACAAAGAAAATTCTTCCTTAATTATTTCTGAGCACAAGAAAAGCGACTTGTTCGTACTGCCGCTATCTTCCTTTTCTGCTACGATAATGAGAGGGGCATATTGAACGTGTTGAACGTATAAATATTCTAGTCTACGAAAACGATCTTTCAATAATCCGAAAGTTCGTTCAATTACAACACGAGTCTTTGAGTGAATCGTATTGTAATATCTCTGCGTTGGTGTCAGGTGACCATTATCGCGATAAGGAGGCCACAAATCGTACTGGATTGGATAGGCAGAATCTCCAAGAATATGTGTTTCTCGTGGCCAGTATACTTCTGGTTTATTTAGCATCGCTTGTTGAATATCACTCATTCGCCCTATTCGAGCATCGTGCACACTGCCGGAATCTCCGGAGAATACATCAATGAATTTTCTTTTGGCATCGCAAATCCCTTGCAGTACCACCGAATGATAGTGCTTCCTATTCACGTAGCTCTCGGCATCGACATGAGGAGCGCTTATTTCAATGTGACATCCATCGACTGCACCAACGACACCAGGAAATCCAGCCTGCCTTTCAAAATCCTCTCCAACTTGAACTAACTCGTTGGGGCCTACAGGCCATCTAATATAATTGTGAGACTGCTCATTAAGAACCTGGAAGACATTTATTGTGCATCGCCATGCTGTATTTTTGGAAACTCCAAAACGGTCAGGCACTGATCTCAAAGTAAAAGAGAGAATTAGAAATTGAGGTTAATAGAATAACATTACATTCTTTACGACAGCAAGATAGTTTTGACATAGATTAGATATGTAAGAAACTCGATCGTGGTTTTCACCTATACACTTCTTGATTAGCAAATATCCATATTGCAATGCATAATTGCTTTTCTGGACATATTCGCTGCGGCCCCATGTGGTGTCTGTTCAAAAGAGGGCCAATATCATCCAAGACAGTTCGAAATGTTTGGCGAGTGAGTCGAAAATGTGACTGAAAATCTGAAAATAGAACAAAATTTACACGTTATATGTTGCTCCGCCGAGAATATATTTATGATAAAAGTAATTTAAAAAACAGTGTTTGATGGATCTTTGAAATATAATTCCTTAAAAAATCTTACACGTCCATTAAACACTTGAAATATGAAATGGAAGACTCTCATAAAATATACGAAAAAAATATATATAATTATTATTATTATTATATATATATATAAAATAAAATATTATATATTATTATATATATTATATATATAATATTATTATATATAAAATATATAATTATTGCATACGATTTGCTCCAAAACAGCATACTATTGGCGCAACTGTTGGCTGTTGCATACTGTTGCTCCAACAGCCTTAAAGGATTATTTATTAATTATAACTAAAAATATATTTTTGACTAAAATATTTACTGAAAATAGATATTTAAACATTATATTTACCTGATAAGGAATACAGAGGTATAACCTCTCCAAAGAAATTTCTCACTGTTTCATGATGATTTTCACTTTTGTCTCTTTCCTCTGCCAAAATTCCAAACACATCTACTAAATCCGCTAAATCCTTATTTCTATACAACACATTTGCAGCACCCAAAAAAATAGCTGGATCCAAAATATCATTCATATTCGCGCCCATTTCCCCTTATTTTAATACGCTCGAAATTTCTACTCAAACCAAAAAGACGGAGCACGATATTAGAGCACGTTATTCACAGAATCGGTAATGAACGCTACCCTTCAACAACAAATCACTAAAAAACGCAACCATTCGGCAATGTTTTCCACAAAACTTACGGCATTATTCATAATACTAGTAATTGGTATTCAATCTGACCAATAAGATCATCCACAGTCGCCATTTCTCATTTCTAAGATTAAAAATGGTTGAGCACCGCAGCGAGCTGAGAGCGTAATATCGAAAACAACCTAAATCATTACACACTAAAATCAGCGGGAGGAAGTGGACTAGACCTCCTGTGGAAACAACTTAAAAAAAAGGTGCCGTCTAATGTACCTCTCGGGTGGTGTGGAAATTAGTACACACGCACATTTTTAACCCGACTCTCGGCAACAATTAGATCAATTACCTGAACAGTTAGTCTACCATTTTGTAAATATATTCACTTCTTTTTCTTGTTGTTTTCTGACTTTTTACTAGTTAGATTAATGCATTTGTAATGTGAGGTTTCCATTTGGTAATACGAAAATCAGCTTTTATTCTTCTTAACTATGGCGCACCACTCCGATCAGCTCGTGGAAAAAATATGTTAATTAAGGGGATGTAGAGATCTTTTGGTGAAAAGATGGTTGTCGCACGTCAAAAAAATCACCCTAAAAAAATGAAGAGGTTGAAAACTGCCTCGAAAGGGGATGTGTATAATTATTAGCTCTTCAGGCTGTTGAGGTAACGAAACCAGTGGCCAGGGACAACTGTGGCAACTAAAAAATAAAAACACTCAACAATGTACGGATCTTCTGAAAAATCAAAGCTTCTTAATTCGAACTAATATTTGAGCTTCCACTTTTAAACATTGTTGCGATAAGAACCCTGATATATTCTGCTATAATTATAGTAAATACCAAGGACCAAAGCTCATTTGCGCTCGCACAAGAGCCCATGCTTAATACAGATACACCCGTAGAGACTTTCAAATAACTGGACTGGAGGAGGTTCTCTCCACTGATCAGGAAGGGCTATCAGACCCCAGAGCACGGCTGTAACTATTTACTCTTAGATTTTCAAATACTATGAGATGTGAATCAAAATCGATCTCGGAGTCACTTGAAATGTCGGCTATTTCTGCTGCCATCTTCAGCTTGTCCATGATGTCCAGGCTTGATGTAAAAGTATGCATACGAACTGAAACTTAAGGAAAAAGAAAATAATATAAAACCAATTTACATATGTCAACTATAAAAAAATCGGCACGTAACAGATTATAATTAACGAAACTTTGCTGACATATTAGTATCATGTGTTGCAACGAAGACGGAAATAATGAACACTGCACTTCATAACCACCAAGCAATAGCTAATATTGCTGAAAATGTAAAATTAACCTACGCACACTTATGACAGTCCAATTCTACGCAATATTCTTATTATAAAAAGTACATGCATTTCGGCTAACTTCATGTGTAGTCCCTAAACCCTATTGATAAATTCAATTAGCCATTTAAATCTAATGTAAGTTACAATAGAATCAGCCAATCAGCTGTCGAGAATCGAAAGCAAGATTCGATAAGTCGATCATGTAAAAAAGATTCAATAACTCGATAATTCAAGTAGGCGCAAATTTCAAAAGAGTCAATATTTCTGCCTTAATTATTATAATGAATTAATACAATAGTTTAAAATTTTGATTAAAAATAAGTGTGTTTAAGTCGAATTAGTTATAATTTATTGTTAGTTTCTAAACATAGGGGAAAGGGAAGAAAGTGTTTTCAAAATTCAAAACAAAATCCAAATTTTGACAGTTTTCTAAAGGGGGATGGTCCTTAACCACCTAGACCCAAACCAGGAAACAAATGTTCAAAATTCGAAAAAAAAATCTTAAATTATCTCAAAAAGGGTCACAGATACCCGAAAACTGACAAAATTTTAAAAATTTTACAGAGAGGTTTTGTTTTGGACCAATTCAAACTAATCTAATAATAAGATTTTTTAAATACAAAAAAAAATTAAAGTGTTGAGTTATTTTGAAATCGGTAAGAGAGACGCGAAAACTGACAGCATTTTCAGGCTTTTATAAGCGGGGGGGGGGCGCCCTCTTTGGCCAACCCCAAAGTAAAAAATTAAACAGATTTTCGAAATTTAAAAAAAAATTAATTTTGAATCATCTCGAAAACGGTCAGAGATACGTGAAAACTAATTAAATTTTAAGCATTTTTGCAGAGGTGTTTTGTTGTTGACCCACTTGAACTAACCCAATAAAAAGATTATTTAAATAAAAAATAAAATAAAAATTTTGAGTTTTCATGAAAACAGTGAGAGAAGCGCAAAAACTGACAGCCTTTTCAGGGGTTTCTAAAGAGGAATGGCTCTCGGCCATCCCGAACTAAACCAGTAAAGAAAATTTCAGAATGAAAAAAAATTAAAATTTTGAATTATCATGAAAACGGTCAGCGAAACGTGAAAACTAAGTAAATTTTAAGATTTTTGTAGAGGGGGATCGTTTTTGACCAATTTCAACTAACCCAATTAAACGATTTTCAAAATTTGAAAAAATGAAAATTTTTAGTTGTCTTGAAAACGGTGAGAGGTACGCGAAAACTGAAAACATTTTCAGACATTTCTAAAGAGGGATGGTCTTTGCCCATCCCGACGTAAACCAGTTAACAGATTTTCGAAATTAAAAAAATCTGAATATTGAATTATCTCGAAAACGGCCAGAGATACGTTAAAACTGACAACATTTTCAAAAGCGGGATGGTCCGCGGTCACCCCGATCTAAAGCAGTAAACAGATAAAAAAGATTTTAATCTAAAATTTGAACTATTTCGAAAACAGTCAGAGATGCGTGAAAACTAATTGCATCTTAGGGATTCAGCAAAGGTTTTTTTTAACAACTCAAAAGTAACCCAATTAGGAGATTTTACGAATTCAAAACAATAATAAAATTTTTGAATTATATCGAAAACTATCAGAGGTACATGAAAAATAAGCAAATGTTAAGGGGTTTTGTGAACAGGATTGTTTTCGAGAAACTCGCACTAACTCAATAAAAAGATTTAAAAATTCAGAAACATATTTACATTTTTTATTTATCTCGAAAACGGTAAGAGATACGCGAAAAAAGACCAAGTTTTCACGGTTTGATGAAGGTCCTCAACCACCGCGAATTAACAGTAAAGTAAAGTAGTCATTCGCGAAAACTGACCAAATTTTCGGGGTAGTCCTGACCGGAATGGTCCTCGGGCGCTCAGAATCAGCCCAGTAGAATGATTTCCAAAATCAAAATTTTGAGTTATCTCGAAGCGATAAGATACGTTAAAACTGAAAAACTTTCGGGGTTTTGAAAAGGGTGATGGTCCTCGGCCACCATGAATACACTCAGTAAAAGTCTTTTCAAAATTATAAAAAAAACATGTTGAATGATCTCGCAACCAGTGAGATACGTGAAACTGACCAAATTTTCAGGGTTTTATATAAGGGCTGGTCCTCGGCTACCACAAATTAGCCCAATAAAAAGATTTTCAAAAGGAAAAAATCAAAATTTTGAATGATCTCGAAAACGATGATACATATGCGAAAACTTGAAAAATTAATAAATAACAAATAGTATAAAAATTGATGAAATCTGATGAAGTTGTACGTGCAAGAATTAAGGAGGATTGAAAAGACATTTTGGATGAGCCTTGGATTCATTGGATTGGGCGCACGGATTGAAAATAATTAAAAGGTGTGTTAGGATTCAAGTTTATGTTGACGCAGGGATTTAAAAGAATTGAATTTTCGGTTCGGATTGGTTCCCGATTCACTCGAATTGAGCGCACAGACTTGCGAGCATTAAAAAGATTAAAACTGGCTTGGGATGTGTCTTGGATTCATTCGGATTGGGCATCGGACTAAGAAGGAGTGAAAATGTGTTTCCGATTGCTGTGTTATTCATTCAGATTGGTTTTGGATTTACATTTATCTATTCGAACTGGTGTCATATTCAGTCGGATTCATTCTGGTTGAATTCAAGAAGTCCCATGTATTCAAAAGAATTGGAGGCACGGCTTGAAAAATTGATTAGGTATGGGTTTGGGTTGAAGTTGGTGCTGATACATCAATGGAGAAGGATTGATAAGTGAGCCTCGAATCCATTCGGACTGAATTTGGGGTTGAGACATGTATTGAGATTGGGTTTTAATTTGGGGTTGAAAGACGGATTGAGAAGGGTTGATAGGGATTGAAAAGTTGCTTCGAATTGTTTCGGATCAATTCGAATTGGATCGAACTGCAACATTTTCAAAGATAATTACAAAATATTTCAAATAACGAAAACACGCGCGCTCCAGGGCGCGATCATCGGTCTCGTATATTCTATACTTATATCGTTATCAAATGTGATCATCAAGGGACGATGATCAAACTCCAAGGGCGAATTTGTTACATGCGATGCTCTGATAATTATTCAAGAATACTATTCTAAACAAACTGAATAATAATAAAAATTCTCTCTTAGAATTAACCAGTTAAATCTCACTGATTTCCAGTGTTATCTCACTGGTCGAAACAGCCAGAAGTGTGTCACAGACAATCAGTGAGAATTCAGTGGTTCATTGAGTGGAGTTCCGGCACTGGTTTAATCAATGAGGTTCACTGGTTTCTCAGTACCAGTAGTCATCTGGTCGTACGCCTTGTCTTCTGTTTAGGTATGAAACTTATCGTTCATCACTATTGTGGTAACAGTTGTAAAATTATCTTTTAAAAACCGCACTTCACTCTCACAACAATAAATGAAGGCCGGGCTGCCATATAATGGGATATAATATGTTGCGCCTACTTGTGGGAAGACCCGTCGTTATGTCAACGTGTCGCGTCGCTCAAAGCCAAACCCAAGTGGCCAGGGGCCTCCCACTATCAAGCGAAAGATAATATATCCCCTGCTTATTGCAGCCAGGCGCCAAATATTTATAAAACAAACACTAGTAGACCATAAGGTTCGTTTTCAATCGAGAAATGCCAAGACCTGACCGGCGACGCGCGTGTGCCAAACGACTGGAGGTTCATGTCTGCCCGCATGGAGCGCTATATCACTCGTTCAATTTATCATTTGGCGTCACTGGTGGAATCAGTAGCGCTATTCCAGTTGAATCACTTACTGGTTCATCCAGTCAAAGTGGAAAAATCTCTGGTTCACCAGTGATAATTGAAAATACTGATTCAACCAGTGACAATTTCACTGGTTCAGTTCAAGAGAGTATAGAGCCTTGAATGCAACTACAGTTACATTAATTAATACAAGTAAAATACTCCACAATCCTTCTGTATATGTGAATGGAAAAATGCAGAGTGAAAGCTTTTTTCTTTTTATGAAAACTAATCATAAAAATCCCATGAACTAAATAAACTCGTAATAAAGGGTAACCTTGATGGATCAACTAAAATTGTTTCACGTAATTGCTGCAGTAGGATAAAATAACATAGGCCTGTTATAGAGTTCTTAATTAAACTTAGACAAGTGTAATTAGTACTCAATTCTCTGGAACGTATTAGCCTTCCAATAAAGCATCGATATATTGCAACAGAAACTTATGCAATTCAAACTGGACCACTGGGCAATATTGCACATTCTTAAGCCGTTCTCAGCAGACGAAAAATTCTGTAAACGAAAAGTCAAGCGAATTCCAGAACGCCCTGGCGTAGTCTGGAATAATAACATCGGAACTGACAAATACTTGAGATAATTAAGATTTGATCAACTGTCCCCAATTTCTCAATTCTCTTCGCCGAGAATGAAGGAAATGCTGACACGGTCCTACCCATTTATAAGAGATGCAACCGAATTTCATTAATTTCATAACTTTCCTTATGTAGCATTAGAAGATTACTGACATGAGTGGCAGGGATTCTGAGGGAATTAATCGAACATCAGCAATTTGGCGATCTTCTTCCAGAAGATTATCAAATTGCTGATACTCACGACGGATTCTGAGGGAATTAATCGAACATCAGCAATTTGGCGATCTTCTTTCAGAAGATTATCAAATTGCTGATGCTGACGACCTCCTTACAACACCACCTTGTTCACATTATCACGACCTCTATGATGAAAATGCGATCAAGAAGTAGAACATTTGGCGACATAAATATGGAGATTAGAATCTCGGTCCTCACAGTTCTCTTCGTCGATTTACATCTTGCTATGTTATGTGTCGCGGGACAAGTAAAGCACAGCATGGAGCCTGTGCTCGTACAACTTGATCCGTGAGTTCGGGTTAAGAGAGGGGCGCTTTGTCTAACTACCCTTTTCATAATTTTGAAATCATTCTGTGAATTCATCATCATATACAGAAAAAGTGGCATTTAAGGTCAATCAACCAACTATATTTGACATTTCCGCGAGTATTCAAATTACGCATTTCGTATTTAAAACAGCCGGGCCTTAAGATAAATTAAGAAAATGCTCGTAGAAAGTCATGGTGACTCAGGTCATTATATCATCGTACAAATTAATTATGTTCCAAGATTATTATAGGCTTACGGCATCGTAAATTGGCCAGTCTAGAACAATCAGAATAGTGATGTGATCCGATTAGGGCGGGATTATTTGAGTTCAAACCCTTGTGAAGGGATAATCATATTTTTTAGACATTAGTCGACGTAGGAGGAAGATCGTGACGGACCAATGTAAAGGGTCAAATATCTCTGGACCATAGCCCAACCAAAATTAAATATTGTGAAACCTACAAGAACGCTAGTAGAATCGATTGTTAAATCCTCCAGTGACAACTCTGATCAATGATCAGTGTTTATTCACCAAACTACTCTAGAGGCGCATAACAAACTTTGTACTACACGATTCATAACCCATGAAATTCTTAGGAAAGTTTAACTAATAATCCGTAGAAATTCATGGAGTTTTTTTGAAATCTCGAAAGCTAGAGTACACTAAATTTCGCATTCTATGAAATTGTGTTCTCTGTGAACATACGACGATATCATCTTCCAGTCACGTCCGTAAAATTGTAACTTTAGTATTATAAATCGATAGAACAGCTGTATGTAAGTGCAATCAATATATCATTTCATATATGAGCCTGTCACAATAAATATATATTAACACTGATTATACATGAGAATCAAACTCTTTGAAGACCTTACCTCAAATAAATGTGACATTCAAAAATCATAATTAAAACCTGTAGTTAAAAGTAGAATTCAGCGTATTGCCTGAAAGAAGAGGCGTGGGGCTAAACTCATGTGCCCTCCTTAACGGAGGATTAAAAATTTCCCGAACAAGAGTCTCTTTAATTAATTTATTGTATTTATTCGTAACACTATTATTTGATAATTATACGTGAAAGCCATGCAGATTCATTTGTACATTCAGATACATACTTAAAATTCATTAGATGGTGCTTTAAAAATAAAAACTAATATCTAAATAAACTTATGGCGAGACATTATTTTTCACGACGATTAAAACAAAAGTTGAACCCCATTCACTGGTATTGGGAAAGAACATATCGCGCTGTAGTCAAAAATTAGCGGCGACAAACGGGATTAAACTCACTTCAAAAGTGACTAAACTTAACATTTTCCTAAAATATTGTTTAATTTTTCAAATTAATGGTAAAAATCTTTACCAATAATGATTACACATTTTCTTAAATAAACTGAGGAAATTTTAAAATACAAGTATGTATCTGAAGTGAATCAATTCTTTAACCTTGTCTTTTTTTCATTTCAAACTAAATACGATGTTACTTTTATATCTATCGATTGGTGTAAGGACAAAAAATCTATTTTTTTGAAGTTATGTCCCTTTCTTCGCGGACGGTAAAAAAAGAGTTACAATTTTTTTTATTTTGGCTATTTTAAGAAATAATTATAATTTTCGAAATTCTTTTTTCTTTTCGAAGGGTTTACATTTTCCTTGCACCTCTCCCTCATTCCTTTACACACACCCCACACACTTACTTGGTGGTGGGAGGGGGACCTACAGTTTAAGGTGGGTTCCGAACCACCAAGAACAACAGCCTTAAGTGCATACTTAGAGAACCTTTTCCTGTAGAGGTGCCGGTCCCACGACTCTATAGCGATGAATAACTCCCTTGCAAGGCATGTTCACCGCATGTGCCGCCGAGGCTCTTCCAGAGTGCGAGCGTATGCCTTAGCTCCCATGACCATCGTCCCACTCTTCATTTTTGGAATTTTGTGTTGCTAAGAAAATATGATAGGAATTTTAAAAGTTTAAAATTTAAAGGTTTCAAATTAATTCTGAAAAACTTTAGGGGTTTCCAATTATTGTTGTCCAGCCAGCTGATCGGTCGGCTATGTTGAGACTGAAAATGCCTAATCGATTTCATTCGAGTTATTGGTTTAAGAGTAAGCTCATTTAAAAGAATTACTGACGTGACAGTCTGGTACATATTTAAAATAGTCCAGGGACATTCTCAAAAAAGAATCAGCAAAAAACTGATTAATTAGTCTTTAATCTGCAGTAAGCTATGACAATTGCGCTAAGCGCACATAGATTAAGTACAAACTGTTTAGGAACTACTGCGATAGATACAAGTACAATAAACGACTGAAAATATAACTTTTAGAAGAAGAAAAACCAAGAATTACATACATATGAAAGTCTACTGTACAGGAATGTCATAAAGTTTTTAAAAAGTATACTTTTAATGTATTTAAAAGGCACTTAAGCTGTGAAGAAAATAATGTTTGATGTGGAAAAGTACTATACTTAATTGAGTACAAGGATTACCGTTAGAAACTTTACTTGTGCTTAAATTGAAATACAGGCAAAAGAAATCGCAACAAAATTACAATACATTATACTGTCTGCATAGCATACTTTTCGTGCATATCATATTTGTGCCGCTGGACAGATTCTCATTTCGGATTCAAAATTGAAAAGTTAAAAATGTTCAGATCCAATATAGCGGCCCTAAATTCACAAAATATCCAAACTTTAACACTTTATATACATGTGTTTTCGAGTTCTAAACTAGAGAATCCAATATGGTGGCTATATTCTGCGTTTGAATTTAACATTGTTCAATTCAGATTACAATAAATCCCGGTAAGAAGGCTTTAATAGAATAGGATTGAAAATTTCAATTCATGTTAATACCTGATTTTCCCTTCGTTCTCTTAAACCAGAAACAGTAATTAGAAAGAAGAAACTGCTATACGTTTCAATACAGTTTGAAAAATATAATTTTCTACCTATCTAATACCAAAAGCAGCAAAAGGTCAATTTACTGACGATTATAAATTAAATTTATTATGACTATATGTATGTATAATTATATTAATTAATTATTTAATTAATTATTCAAGTTAACTAATGTTTTCAGAATACATAAATTCTTTTTGGTATCTCGGTATCACAAATCCTATTTCATTCAATTCAGTTATACCATTTGGAATTGAGGATAATACGTTTCATATAAAATCAATTCAGATTTCTTGAATTGAAGTCACACCATCTCTCCGCAATGTAAACTTGCATTCACTGTAATAGACCCTTCCTAACTTGAATTCAAAAACCAGTAATTCAGAAAATTCAATGAACACATTTCGCGAATGAATCAAACTGAATTGAACACACTTCATATCTAACCTTCTTTTTGGAATAGGAAAGATAGTCATTAACACTATGTGAATAGACGGGAATTACATTTATGAGCCACTTATTACTTCCTTGAACATTGAAGCCTGAAGGGAAAATCAGGTATTAAAAATAATAGGATTATCTCTACTTTCACGCTGAAATCTTAAATTTTTAATTCTATTCTATTCAAGCCTTCTTACCGGGATAATTTTCAATTCTATTATATTCCACCGTCCTTATCAAGTAACTTCGTATTGCCTGTTTTCTGTCTATAATCTATAATATTGTAATTACCTAATTAATAAGGCTATACCTGTGTCATCAGAAAGTTACGAGTTTATTTGAAAATAGTGGAAGATTTTCGTTTTCCTTCAACCACGTGGAGATTCGCCTGATGTGATATATAATATGATTTTAAAAATAACATATAACGTACAGAACTTACTAAGTTCATTAACAGTAAAGTTGTACTGTCTATGCCGTATTAGGTTGGTCATCCAAAAGAATGATCAAAAAGCGCATTGTTCATTTAAAAACGTCGACTATTTCTTTACGGTGAAGGCACCTGTTTCAAAATCCACTATACGTATTCACTTAATCTATACATGAGGTAAATATTTTGATATTAATGCTTATTTTTTCAAGTTTATATAACTAATAGCTACTTGTTACACAAGTACGCAAACTAGGCGATTGAGGAGGCATCTGAGTGCGAAGAGCTGAAGGCAAATGCTGCAATTACACGAATAGTAATTGCCTGTGCACACGTGTATCACACGCTACTTTTGCAACAACCACCAGAGAAAAATATTGAGCATTTTTTACACTTTTCCAACCAATTTCCGATACCGTGTGGTGCTTTTCAGACAAATTTCAAAATATTTTTTAAAAGCATTATTAAGAATAATTTTATTTTGGCAGCGTATAAATTACCTTATCTCTTAAGTGCGCATACTCTTTCATTGTGTCGAGTCGCAAAATAAATGTAGTTCATGCATGCGCCATTATTATTCTCGCACAGTAATTTTTTAGATTAATCGTTTTGAAGAGAACTTCTTTCGATTGCGTGAAATTACTCTCACTTTTTCGTGCAATTCTATCAATTAGAATATTCTAGGAAATTTTACTACTAGGATTTTGTTGATTAATGGATTGGTCGGCGTTTTATTCTGCGCATAGTGTGTTTTAGGAGATTCTAAAATATGTATAGGTTTTTCTCATTAGGAAATACTATACATAACTTGTCTTCCGTAAATCCCTTGCTTCACCGGTAATATAGGTGATATTGCAACTGCCCATGGACGGTGGTTTCAATAAGTACGTAAATCAGACCTAGAACATTCAATATTTTTATCAATTTCTGTTTAAAAAAATCTTAAAATACTGTTCATTTCAATAAATATCCCAGCAAGAAAAGATATATTGCGACAAACTACATATACACAGAATCGCGGTAACTTTCGCCTTACAACAAATGCGAATTACAACAAATGCGAATTACAACAGTGCGGCAGTTCACGTAAATGTGAGAAGTAATTAAATTTACAAACGAATGCGGCGAAAAAGTTTAATGGGAGCAAATTCTTTTGAATGCTTCAGCACGATTATTAATTCCAGTGTCTTTCGAAAATTTGGGAAAATTGTCAATATAATTGTCAATATTTAATTCGTTTTAAATCGTCAACTGCTAATCGTTCAAACACTGTTCAATTTTCCTTCATTGCTAAAATTAAAAGCCACGCTCGAATTTGTCCCAATTCTTCAGGGCGAATGAAATCGAATTCGTGAGTCATACAGGGAGACAGAAAAACGCGGAATTAGAAGATTTTTATTCTTTTTAGTTCGTCTTCATTCATTTTTGTTACTGCGATTTTAGTTTTTAGCGAAAATTACACTGGAAGTCATGAGTAAAAATTTAACTGAAAACATACCTTACATACCTTTTGATAAGAACACAGGATTGATTTATTTAAATTCCCCTATCCCTAAGGAAACTGCTCCATCTGGGGCAGAAATCTCTTCCCTGCATACGTGATTTGTTGCGCAACCATTCTTCTATGTACTGGCAGGGGCATAAAGCAGAAGATATGTGACGAGGAGAAGAAGGATTTCCACCTTCTTCGTCAACAGTCCAATCTAGACGTCTTCGCAAGTAATCCTTCGCCCAACGTTGTGCGTAGCGACAGAAAACCCGTTCGCTCTTACCCTGTTTGATTGAATTGTAAACATAAATTTTGATTATGGTACGTGGTAAAAATATACTATATTGAACAGACCGAATAGCTTAGCAAGAATATGAAAAAGGTTTTTACATTCTCATTTTAATGAGAAGGTATTGGTTTTATGTGAAAATTGAATTTCGGGGATTTTGTTAAATCTTCACGTTTTCAGACTCACTGATTGAGAAAAAATATAGTTTACTTTGGTGTCTGTCAGTCTTTGTTGTTTGTGAACGTGAAAACTTAAGAAGGAATTATCCGGTTGAATTGCCCTTGGGCACACCGTATTATGGGTTAAACAGAAAGGACAAGTTCCTTAACCAGCCATTTTTGACTAACGACTCTAGTTTTATCCATCGAAAATGCTTTTTCAAAAATACCTCAAAATAATGTTGTGACATATTTCTTGTAACAACTCACGTCCGTGCGAATTGCGAGATCGAGTTGAAAATTTAGGAAATTGAATATAAGGCAGTAATAAACGTTTGTATATTCCTAAATCTTTGGAATTACAAAAAAAAAATTAAATTTTTTTTTTGGTATTCCAGAAATTAAGGAGTATATAAGCGTTCATTAGTGTCTTTTATTTAATTTTCCAAATGAACTCAAGTCCTCTTCAATGGGGCGCGTGAACTTGACTATTCCTTACGGCGAGGAATTAATTTTCCCTGCCCAAGGAGAAAAGGCATGTTCAGGCCTGGCCGCGGTGAGAAGGCCTAAGATCTCCCGCGGGTAGCGACGACCCGGAAGCGGCAACGAGAACGACCCTGATGGGTAAGAGTGGAAGTATCAGCACAAGTTCGACTAAGCAGCGAAAATCCGGTGGCTTTTGATTCCCAAAACAGCTCCCTAAGCCAAGACGTGAACTACCGTGTCGAGGGCTGAATGTTACCAACGTGCTGTGATCTATAAGGTGTCTCTGGAATACAGGACGACCTCTGAGAGTAGAATTGCCTTATACAAGCGGGGCTTGTATAGATACAAGCGTACACAAAAACTTCCTACATAATACAAATATAATACATAAATACTACCACTACACAAATATTTTCCTACCCAGTCAACACAAACCGATGGAATACCGACGGGGTCTTTGTAAGGGGGCTTGCAAGACTCACGTCCAAGAATTTGGCGGGCATGTGTCGTCATATGCATTAAGATCCTGGCGGTATATCTTGTAGCGGTCACTCCCGCCTTTTTCCCGCAAGTTTCTTGCAAGCGCGTTTTTGCGAGTTTTAAACTGTATTTCAAATAAAAAAAAAATTATTTATAATTAGTAAATATATCTAATTTTAACACAAATATAACAAATAAACTTTCGTATGTATCACAGGGATTCGAACCTAAAACCTATCTGCTTAATCTAACGCTCAGATGTCTGTAACTTTTACGCTTGGCTACTTTCCAACTGTAGAATCTTGAAAAATTTCCCCTATACATACTAAGAGCGAAACAATTATTATAACACTTTTTGTTATTAACTTATTTTTCGAAATTGTGTATGCCACAGATTATAATTTTAGATACAATTTTTGAAGATAATTGATTTAGTGATTTGTCATATCTATGTTATGAAAAAAAACATTGCTGTGTACAAAATTATATAATCACGAAATTCATATTTTCAAGTTTTAAATTTTAACTTACTTTTCTTAATTGAAATCTGTAATTTTCTCATAGGTATCTAATTTATTTTATTACATAATCGGACAGAATGTTAGTTTATATTTCCATTGATGTAAATAAATCATTACACTTCACCAATTTTAAACAACAAAAATTAAATAAGCACATATATGTGCATAAAATAATAATCAAATACATTTTATGTAAAGCATTGATGGTTTCAAAAGTTATAGACAATTAAAAAAAAGTTTTAATTGTAAAGTAATTTACTCCGTGTGAAAGCTTGTTCCAAGGATGTTTCTTTTAATTATTAAAGTGTAAAATAACATTTTTCAGTTTTTCATTACAAATTAAAATCAGCATAAAATTTCGATGTTTTAAATGTTCTATTTAAAATTGTAAACTACTATTACAATCATAACGTGTGTTTCCACAAAAAAGGTACTATTTTGTCGGTGTTGATTTGCATATAGGGACAAATAGCCAGATAAATTCTCGACATTTTAAGCCCAGAACGAACCCCCTACGGTAAAAAACTAGTCCGCGGTGCACATTTGTAGTTGGAATTTCGAAATTTTTGCTAAAAAAACCGCAAATATCTCTTAAACTACGATCGATCTGCGACCTACGTGGTGCCGTTTCTTGTGGAATGACACATATAATTATAATTAATAAATATTCCAATAAATATTTCCATAATATTTACCATAGCGGGAAATGTGCGGGAGGACTTGCTTTTAAACGCCGACTAGATATCCCTAATAATTCCTGTAGCGGGAAATGTGCGATTTGTCATGTATTTTAACGATGGCAAGATTACCTGCAAAGATCCCGCCAGGATTCTGTTTAGAATTATCTTGTCAGGCATTCTCGCTGTAGATCCCGCCGGGATCACCGTCAAGATTCCCCGCCAAATTCGGCAGCATATGTCTAATCACACTGTATTACCTCCCTAGTAAAAATGACATTTAGGTATCAATAGAAGCCGTTTAGAACACGTATAGGATGCAGATGGAATCTTATATGGTCCTAACTGGTTTCTAATAGGATTCTTATTTTAAATTGGTTTCTAACCGGTCTTATTCGGTACTTATGTTCTTTCGTTAAATTTTTCTAACAGGATCTACGTGGATACAATGAGATATTCTTTTACTTGACATAATATTAGGTACAAAATTGTTTTTCTAACAGGTTATATTAGGTATTTTATTGGAACTTCGGAACGAAATTACCCGGATTAAAATTCGAAGTTATGTGTTTTGAGCGGATCTATAAGGTACCTATTGGGATCTGCTTTATTCCAAATGCTACAAGTACGAAATTGCTTCCCTAACAGGTTCTATGAGGCATTTTATTGGACCTTTGGAATTAAATTATTCGGATTGAAATTCAAAGTGATGCGTTTTAACCGGCTCTAATAGGTCCTATTGGGATCTGCTTTATTAGAAATAGAAGTACGAAACTGCTTCCCTAACAGGTTCTATTAGGTATTTTATTGGACCTTCGGAATTAAATTTATCGGAAAAAAATTCGAAGTGATGTGTTCTAAGCGGCTCTAATAGGTACCTATTGGGATCTGCTTTATTCGAAGTGCTCGTAGTACGAAATCGCTCCCCTGACAGGTTCTATTAGGTATTTTAGTGGGGTGTTGGAATCGAATTATTAGGATTGAAATTCGAAGATATGTGTTTTAAGCGGATCTATCAGGTACCTATTAGGACCTGCTTTATTCCAAGTGCTACAAGTACGACATTGCTTCCCTGACAGGTTCTATTAGGTACTTTAGTGGCATGTTCAAATCAATAATTAGATTAAAATTCGAAATGATGTGTTTTAAGTGGCTCTATAAGGTACCTATATAGGTCTACTTTTTCCAAGAGCGCCAAGTACGAAATTCCTTCCCTAACAGGTTGTATTAGGATTTTAGTGGCCTGTTGGAATCGAATTAATCGGATTAAAATTTGAAGAGATATATTTTAGGCGGCTCTATTAGGAAACTATTGGGATCTGCTTTATTCCAAGTGCTACAAGTACGAGATTGCTTCCCTAGCAGGTTCTATTAGGTACTTGAGTAGACCTTCTGAATCAACCCTACTAAAAATGATGCTTGAGTAATTATTAGAAACCGTTCTAAATGGTTCTGAAGAGTTTTTTATTTCAATTCGGATTCTAACCGGTTGTATTCGGTATTCAATCTACTATTGGGACGGAAATTGGAATTGAAAAAATCTTTCTATGTGGCTCTATTAGGCTTACGAAAACAAATATTCTTTCTGCTATATTTTTCTTATGAGTTCTAATCGGAACCAATGAGGTATCCATTTACTCTAAATGTTACAAAGTACAAACTTGCTCCTCTGATAGGCTATATTAGGATTATTACCGGCTATTCGGAATTAAATTAATTGGATTAAAATTAAAGTGCAACCTTCAAGGTGGTTCTATTAGGTATCTATTAGGTTGTATTTTATGGGAAGTTGCAAAATTAAAAAATTGCTTCTCTAATAGGCTCTATAAGGATTGTTAGTGGATAATCGGAATAAATAATTGGATTAAAATGTAAAGTTTCTGGATAGAAAATAATATATTTTTGATAAACAAGTTTTTTTACAATGTGCATTGTGCAAAATAAAATGAAAATTGAAATAAGTTGTAACTTGTAGCCAATGTGCTTCCATAACTTATACATATTTTCAATTATTGATTAGGAATTGTTATTTTAAATTAAAAAAAAAAGTTAAAAAGTATTATAAAAGAATGAGATGAATCGAAAACTGTGAATTTTATGGAGGTTTTTATATAGCAGAAAATGTTTTTTTTTCACTAAGGTTATTAAAGTGTTTTTTAACTGCACTGTTCTTTATTTTTTTAATCAGCTGTATTGGCGAATTGTGTACTTAAAAACTATACAAAATGAAGATTATACAGTAGTGTGCAAAAGTTTTGGGCCACATTTTTTTTCTGAACTATTTCCTAAAAGGCTAACTTAAGAAAAGATATATTTATATACAAACTAGGTATACTATTTGTACTAAACAATAAGGTAGGAAAGAGCTTTTGAAAAGAAACGTTTACCGGTTCTATCGCTTATATTATATATTTACGTGTGCAAAAATATTGGGCCACTGTATTTATATATTTCTCAGATCTCCGCCTGGTCCGCTACTTGGCTTTTTTATATTCTTGAAGTGTTTCACGCATTATATCAAGTCATTTTAAGGTCAATATGCCGAGACATACAAACTATCAAATTCGGGAAGCCGTGATAAACCTTTCTGGGCAAGGAAAGGCATCTCGCGAAATTGCCGCTTTATTAAAAATTGGTAAAAGTACTGTGAATAGAATAATCGATAAATTTACTACTACCAAGTGCCTATCGGACCTCCCACGATCTGGTAGACCACGGAAAACGACTATGCGTGTTGATAAAATCATTAAACGCAAATCTACCACGGATGTCAAGAAAACTGCATCTGAAATTGCTCAAGAACTCCGCGATGAAAACCTCGCCAATGTGAGTAGGAGCACGGTATCACGTCGTCTAAATGATGTAGGACTATTTGGACGCGTTGGTGTTAAAAAACCTTTGATCAGCAAGAAAAATCAGAAGGCCCGATTGACATTCGCACGAAAATACCAACACTGGACTCCAAAGCAGTAAAGTAAAGTACTTTTTTCTGACGAATCAAAATTTAATCTGTTTGGAAGTGACGGAAAAAATTATGTTCGACGTCCGAAAAACACAAGATACGATTCCCGATATCAAATTCCAACAGTTAAACATGGGGGTGGGTCAGTCATGGTTTGGGGAGCTATGTCTTCGCGAGGAGTAGGCCCATTGCACGAGATAAAAGGCATCATGGATAGTGTTATGTATAGCGACATTTTGTCTGCAAAATTGTTACCATATTGCAAGAAAAATATGCCTAAAGATTGGATCTTTCAGCAAGATAATGATCCAAAACATAAGTCGAAGCTGGTCCAGGAATTTTTGAAAGTGCAAAAAGTAAAGCTTTTCGATCACCCAGCTCAATCCCCAGATCTAAATCCCATCGAAAATTTGTGGGATGCACTTGGAATTCGCGTTGCAACAAAAAAACATCCGAACAAAGCTGCTTTATGGCAAAATCTGCAGGAAGAATGGGGAAAAATACCAAAGGACTACGTTCAGCGCTTAGTTGATTCAATGCCTCGTCGATGTGCTGCTGTAATTGCTGCGAAGGGTATGGCTACTAAGTATTAGCTATTGAGAAACGATATAATGACTTTTTCTTGATTTTATAAACGTTTACTTTTTTATAAAGCTATAAAATAAGCGTGGCCCATTATTTTTGAACACCGTCATAAAAAACATTGTGGAACAAATTGTCAGCAATCTTTATTAAAAATTTATAAATTTCATAATTTTGTAGTTCAATAAAATACTAATAACTCACTCATACTCAATCTTTCTTAGCTGCTTTTATTTACTATATATAGTCAAAAACATGTTTGGCCCAAAACTTTTGCACACCACTGTATAACAATAAGCTAGGATATAGCTTTTTTTTTCGTTCAGAAATCGTACCTGATAAGATCCAATTAGAAAGTTCACAATTACCTAATAGAACACCACATAGGACCAAGAACAAAACCCACTTTCGAAAGTAATAGGACCTGATAGAAGCCTCATCCTATTAGGTTTCTATTTGGCTTCTAATAGGCATTTTTACTAGGGAATACAAACCACATCAGATCCTAATAAGATCCAATTAGAAAGTTCAAAACTACAAAATACGAACCGCACAGAAACCGGATTCCAATCCTAATAGGTTTCACTTAGGTTCCGCTTAGAAACCAATAGTTAATACGGTACGAGTGCCGAATACAGACACATTAGATCCTAATAACATCCAATTAGCAAGTTCACAATTACCTAATAGAACACCATATAGAACCGGGAACAAAACCCACTTTCGAAAGTAATAGGACCTGATAGAAGCCACATCCTATTAGGTTTCTATTCGGATTCTAATAGGCATTTTTACTAGTGGTAGCTACCCACTAGTAAAAATGTGAGTTCTTTCAAAAATCAAACACAAAACATCCAGGGGGAGTCGGCAATGATCCCTCTGGAAAAAGCATTTTCTCTTGTGAAGATGGAAATTACCGAAGGAGCCATAGAGCATACTTCGGAATCTCTAAGTGCCGGTGCACAGTGGGCTGAATCGGGAATTTACTATTCAAAATCACCTACAGCCTACAATTCTAAACGGATTTACAATTTTCTTTTTTAGAAGTGATCAGCAATAGTTGCACAAGAGTATCTATGAATTATATTTTTTAATTTTTTTAATTTTCTATTTTTTATATAAATAAACAGAGAGCGAAAATGAGACATTTTTTAATTATTATTTTTTATCTTCAAATCAATAACTTAATTAATCCCATTCTCGACGAAAATCAATGTCTAAGTATCCTAAGAATATAAATAATTTACAGGATATCGAATCTAATTGTTATAAACAAATTATATTAACAAAATGTCAACATATTGGAAATTTTGCTTGTAAAGTACATTTGTAAGTTGAAATTGCTTGATTTTATTAGCAGGATCATGTTTGATCATCACAATTTGTTGTATGGTATAATTTGTTTATTTTATAACAAAATTATGTAAACAAATGCATAGTTTAGGCGCTTATTGGCAGACAGTAATCGTTTTTATTTCTCAGTACCATTAAATTATATGAGTGGTAATATTTAGTGATTAAGATTGGTCATTCGATATTATTTGTTTATTTTATAAACAAATGCATAGTTTGGTAATTTATAGACAGAAAGTAATAGTTTTTTTTTCTAATCGTCTTCAAATCGCATAAGTGGTGATGTTCAGTGACGAAGAATTGTCAATCGATATTATTTGTTTATGTTATAAACAAATGCATAGTTTGACCATTTATAGATAGAAAGTGATCGTTTATCTTTCTAATCGTCTTCAAATTACATAAATGGTGACATTTAGTGACGAAGAATTGTCAATCGATATTATTTGTTTTTGTTATGAACAAATTTGATAAACAAACGCATAGATTGACCATTTATAGATAGAAAGTGATCGTTTTTTATTATTGCCTTCAAATGATATCATTGAAAATGTTTTGTGATGTTCTAGAAGAATTAGCTTCCAAGTTGTACTTGTCAATCATTTCAATAATTTCAGGATCCATTTCAAATTCATTCTTGCTTCACTTTGAAAACGATTAGAAAGAAAAACGATCACTTTCTATCTATAAATGGTCAAACTATGCATTTGTTTATTAAATTTGTTTATGACATAAACAAATAATATCGATTGACAATTCTTCGTCACTAAATATCACCACTTATGTAATTTGAAGACGATTAGAAAGAAAAACGATCACTTTCTATCTATAAATGGTCAAACTATGAATTTGTTTATAAAATTTGTCTATAACATAAACGGATCATATCGACTGACAATTCTTCGTCACTAAACATCACCACTTATGTAATTTGAAGATGATTAGAAAAAAAACTATTACTTTCTGTCTATAAATAACCAAACTATGCGTTTGTTTATAAAATTTGTTTAAAAAATAAACAAATCATACTATAGAACAAATTTTCATGATCAAACATGATCCTGTTGATAAAATCAAGCAATTTTAACTTACAAATATACTTTGCAAGCAAAATTTCCAATATGTTGACATTTTGTTAATATAATTTGTTTCTAACAATAAGATTCGATATCCTGTAAATTATTTATATTCTTTGATTACTTTGACATTCATTTTCGTCAAGAATGGAATTAATTAAGTTTTTGATTTGAAGATAAAAAATAATAATTAGAAAATGTCTCATTTTCTCTCTTTGTTTATTTATATAAAAAATAGAAAATGGCAATAATTAAAAAATCTAATCCATATACGCTCTTGTGTAACTATCGCTCATCACTTCTAAAAAAGAAAATTGAAAATCGGTTAAGAATTGTAGGCTGTAGGTGATTTTAAATAGTAAATTCCCGATTCAGCCCACTGTGCGGTGGGTCAAACCAAACGATTAAACCACGACAAGCTAAATTGTCGGAAGTTGCTAGGAAGAGGTTGAGACGCCAATTGCTAAACCAATCGGACGCAACAAACAGCTAAATTGGGACTTCAAAAAGGCTCCCAACAATATATAAATGTCTTACAGCTATCATAGCAAATAAGGTATATTCTCACTGCGACGAGAATGACATCCTTACAGAAGAATAAAAAGGATGTTGTAAAAACTCCCGAGGCAGTAAAGATCTAGTCACCATAGACGCTGTTGCCATGACGCAAGCTCGTAAAAATCAAAGGAACTTGCACATGGCATACATTGACTACAAGCAAGCGTTTCCTTCCGTACCACATGACTATTTGCTTGAATTCTTAAAAGTATACAAAATTTGTCCACGTATCATTGTCTTCCTACGTCGTGCGATGATGCTTTGGGGTACAACAATAAAGTATTTTGATCATGGACAACCAAGGATAACTAGATCAATACGCATTACGACGGGTATATGTTATTCCAAGGAGACTCCTTCAGTGCATTATGGTTCTGTTTAGCGTTGAACCCACTCAGCAAAACTCTAAACAGCATGTCTCATAGGTTCAGAGTACATGATAACGAGGATGGTCATCAATTGACCCATATTCTATACATGGATGACCTGAAGCTGTACGCTAGTTCGGACAAGAGACTGCAGCAAGTGATCGATGTCACAAAGCAGTTTTCCAACGATATCCATATGGAGTTTGGACTAGATAAATGCAGAACAGTGCATTTAATTAGAGGAAAATTAGGGACCGCAGAACAAGAGAACGATTTCGTGAATGACATCGAGGCAATGGCTGAGGGCGAGTCATAAAAATACCTGGGTATTCTCGAATCCAAGGGTATTCAGCATACGATAGTTAAGAAAAGCCTAACGACTGCCTTCACTACAAGACTCAGATTGGTTCTGAAGAGTTCTCTTAACTCGGCAAACAAGATCAGGGCAATGAACACCTATGCCATCCCTGTTCTCACGTACTCCTTTGGGCTCATCAAATGTTCGAACACCGACCTCGAACGATTAAACAGAATCATCCGCGTAGAAATGACGAAACACCGTATGCACCACAGTAATTCGGCGATTGAAAGGGTAGTTCTACCACGACATAGAGGGGGTAGGGGCATTGTAGATGTCAGGAAACTGTGTGAGTCACAAGTTATACAGTTGCGGGACTATTTTAACAGCAAGCGAGATGTTACGCTTTACAATACGATCTGTAAAGCGGATCTTGACTACACGCCCCTGAATTTGTCCTCAGAGGAGGCCTTGAATATCAGGGCAGAAACCATAGAGGAATTAGAAACGCAATGGAGACAGAAAGCCATCCACGGCGAACACCCCAAAACGTTAGATCAATATGAAGTGGATAGTGAGGCATCCAATATTTGGCTGAGAAAGAGAGTCCTGTATCCGAAAACGGAAGGATTCGTCATTGCGATTCAGGATAGGGTTGTCAGCACCAGGAATTATCGCAAACACGTGTTACATCAAGACGTGGTTGACCGGTGCCGATTATGTGGAGATACCAGCGAATCCATCGAGCACATTATTGATGGTTGTCGCGTAATGGCTCAAAGAGAATATACGCACAGACATAATGATGTGGCGGGTATTATACATCAACAACTTGCCTTAAACCTAGGACTCTTAACAGAATGGGTGCCTTTCTATAGATACATTCCAATGCCCGTTTTAGAAAATGAAGATTACATCTTATATTGGGATGTGACCATCCAGATGGATCATTACATCCGAGCCAATCGACCTGACATGGTGATGCGAGAAAAAATAGGTGGAAGAGTGTACATCATCGACATTGCTTGTCCACTTACCCGAAATTTGCAGGCAACCTATACAACCAAGATCCATAAGTATAGCGAGCTAAGGCATGAAGTAAAGGCAATATAGACGAATGTAAAACATGCATCTATTCATCCTATTGTGATTTCGGCTACAGGCAATGTGCACGCAAGATGCAGTGAACATCTTGAACATTTAGGAGTCAGTAGGGTACTGGCGGCAGTTCAGAAGGCGGTTTTATTAAACACCTGTCGCATTGTAAGAAACTTCCTAGACCATCAGGAAGCCAGTAACTAAGAACCTACGGCGTGATACATGGTAGCTCCAAGAAAGCATCCAGAGGCGACTGTTGTCACCTCCAACATTCACGGCTGCTGTGTAACGATAACAGCGGTAAAGACAAACTGCAAACTACACCATGCTCCTAATTTCGTACCTACAACATCATCGCAAATGATTTCAAGGATCGTATTAAAATAACTTATAACATCCTCATCTCATCAGTCACTTGACTTAGTCCGTGGCTATGACGAAAAACCGGGTTCACCTGAGAAAAAGTTTGCAAAAAAAAAAATTAATAAGGATGCAACCGGATGCAAAAGGCTGTTCTTCTGGGATCACTTCATCTGGTCCGTCAACACTCTTCCTCATAACATTCTACAAAGATTGGTAGCTCTAAAAAAGTATCCAGAGGTTAAACTTCATCTCCAACTGTCCCGTCTGCCGCGTAAGATCATCCGCGGCTAGAGACCTGACTCCAAGGAACAGTGTTGCCCGATGTTATCTCGCGTAAATTTTCCGCTCTTGCTTACCTGCTAGGACAGAAGGAGCAGAAGCGGATGACGTACACGTTCTAGTTGCGTCGGGATTGGTTGCTTTAAAGAACCATGATCATAGCTTCCGGAGCATACAACGTCTCATAATAATGATTAATTTAGAATCTGATGACTAACTATAATAACGTCACCACCAAAAAGTCTTTCTTAGGATGGACAAATTAGCTGAAGCTAATACTGCTCTCCCCGATTTGCTCCCCGAAGATGTTAATCTCTGGAATCTGAACTGTGTTGTTTACGAGAAGGCGGTCTCCCTGCTTAGCGACAGTAGAAGTAACGATACTTCAGTACGTCTGAGTATGACTCGCTAGCGTATTGCACAGCTTCAATTCAAAATTGAAACGGCGA